>PVJS01034220.1:0-21692 GCA_004027185.1 Glis glis | reverse complement strand
TCTCTCTCTCTCTCTCTCCTTATTGAGGCCCTCCGCAACTTCGTGAGACCCAGTTTCAAATAAAGTATAAAAAATAGGGCCGGGGGCGTAGCGCGGAGGTAGAATGCCCCTACGTTCAATCCCCGGTACCACAATAAATAAATAAGTAAATGAATAAATAAATAAATAAATAAAATAAATAAGCTAGATAAGGTTTATCTATTTCTTATCTTTTTGGTGTTCCTATGTGTGGGTTGTTCAGTCACACACACACCACAGATATTTGCTGTTGGCCTTGGGGTGATTGTAGTATAGAGGGGAATGGAAAAATCAACAGGACATTGCAAAGCAGACAAATTTATGCTGCACCAAAGGGGAGACAAGATATCATGAGAGCATTTGGAAGGACATCTATTTCACAGAATCCTTTACTGAAAAGGTGACATGTAAATGGATTTGAAGCCAGACATGGTAGTGCATGCCTGTAATCCCAGTACTTGGGAGGCTGAGGCAGGAGAACTTCAGGTTCTAGGACAGCCTCAGCAACCTACGAAGACTCTCAGCAACTTAGTGAGACCTTGTCTCAAAATAAAAGATACAAAGGTCTGGGGGTGTAGCTCAGAGGCAGAATGCCTCTGGATTCAATTCCCAGTATATATATTTGAATGATAGAGGAAGTCAGAAGGTTTGGGGCAGCAAGAACAAGCTTGTTATAAGAAATGAAAATTAGTATCAGACAGCTGGGAACAAAATGATTTTCATATGGTTGGATCAGAGAGATGCAGAGGATTAAAATGTGGAGCAGGGGAACTGCAAGCTGGTAGGTGCCAGAGCACACAGGGCCTGGCAGGTCTAATTAAAGTTTGTGCTTTGCTGCAACAGCTGTGGGGAACCTCAGAATAATATCAAGCAGAGGAATGGGAGGATCAGGTCCAAGTTTCAGATAGATCACTTGAACTGCAATATGGAGCAGGGACTAGAAGGGAAAACATGGATGAGATGGTGGAGAAAGGAAAGGCTATGTTGATCTCCACATAGGAGATGATGGTAATTTAAGTGGTTAAATGCATACAAAAATTTCATAACAATATTGTGTTACTCAGATTTTTGTCACTGTAACCAAAATACCTGAGAAAAACCAATGAGAAGGGGAAAGGTTTGTTTTTGGCTCTTGGTTTCAGAGGTTCCAGTTCATGCTTGGCTGGATCCATCGCTCTGGGCCTGAGGGGAGGCAGAGCATCATGGCAGAGGGACATGGTGAGGAAAGCTGTTCAGCTCATGACAGCCAGGAAGTAGAGAGAGAGAGCAGGAAACAGTGACAAGATACAGTCCCCAAGGGCACACCCACAGTGACCTATTTCCTCCATCCAGGGCCCACCTGCCTACATCTTCCACCACCTAAAGTCCATTCAAATTATTAATCCATCAAATGGATTAATCCACCCATGAGGCTAGAACCTTCATGATCCAATCATTTCCTAAAAGCCCCATGTCAACACATTGCTACATAAGGGACCAAGCCTTCAATAGGAGAGACTTTGAGAGACATGCCAGAATCAAACTACAAAAGTATACATGCCATTTTCACTAAAATGTAAGCATATACATAATATTTACACATGGCTCAAAAGGTATGGAAGGAGAGACAGCAGTTTAGTATATCCAAGAAAAGAAAGATTTTCTGTTTACGTTGCACTTTTTTTTTTTTTTTGCGGTACCGGGGATTGAACCCGGGGCATTCTACCTCCGCGCTACACCCCCGGCCCTCTTTTTTTATACTTTTATTTTGAAACCGGGTCTCACGAAGTTGCGGAGGGCCTCTCTAAGGAGAGAGAGAGAGAGAGAGAGAGAGACAGGGAGAGAGAGAGCGAGAGAGCTGAGGCTGGCCGTGAACCCGGATCCTCCGGTCTCCACCTCCCAAAGTACTGGGATTAAAGCATGCGCCACCATGCCCGGCTACATTGCACTTTTGAATTGTAAAATAAATATTAAATCAAGTTTTATTAAAATAATAATGATAATAACAATAATAATAAAATCACTCCAATTGGGAAATGATGGAGGTAATGGAGGCCCAACAGTCAGGTAACTAGATGAGTAATTGATCACAGTGGATGTAGCTCAGGCCACAAGCGGATTTGTGGTGGACTCAAGTCCCTGGATGATTTGTTTATCTGGAGACAATTGCTTCTCCCAAGTTTGAAAATTAACGTTAAGAGCCATAAAACTCGAAGCTGATATCTTTATTACAACAACTGCTTCCATTAGTCACTTTTTCAGTCGTTTTTCATATGAGCACCACAGGCAAAAGTTTGGGTGTAGCTGACTGCAAAACTGTGGGAACTGCTAAACTATCTACTAATTACTTGGATAGTATTCTTTCATGAATATTGAGAAGACTGTTTCTCAGTACTTAAAATATTTTAACACAGATACAAGAATGAACACAAGTTTTCGTTTGCTTGTTGGTTTGAAATGAGTTTGGGGTTTAGATATTCCATTAATAAGCAGAAAGACAGAGTTGGGCAAGTGACATGGGCTGGGACTGCTCAGTATAGGGCCAATTTTATTATGCAGAACAAATCTCTGATGTGAGAATGCCTGGACCAAATTATTTGGGTGTCAAAGGTACAACTCAATTTCAATTAAAAAGCATTGTTTTTTTTTTTTAAGGGTTGGCCTTAAACCTTATATTTCAGAATTCTCTTGAGATCTGCCGTGTATGTGGCTCAACATTTGTTTACTTTCCATTAAGTAAGAAATTGCTTACATGGGCAGGTTATGTTGATATGATGATACCACTGAGGTTTCCAATAAATGTACATGCAAATCAATCAACCCAAACACATTGAAAACATATCCAATAAACATCTGGAAACTAATGAACGCACATTTGTTAACACAGGGGGAGTAGTGGAAATGCAGGATCCATTGGTGGCCTGGCTTATTTAGTAGCATGTGGATTTAGGAACATTTCACAGAGTCAGAAGAAACAGGGTAATTATAACATAAGGTTCAACATCTTTAGATATGTTGAACATTTTCCGTTGCTTAAAACAAATATTCCCTGAGAAAGTATAAAACATTTTTCTGACTTGCAAAGTTTTTGCAGTCTATCATTTAAATTACTTAAATAAAGGGAGCTTTACTGCTCCCCAAAGCTGAGAATATAACACCCTCCATGCATATTAGCTTGATCTTCTTGACAGACCAGAAAAGTGTTTTTGTGTGCCAATTAAAACAAAAATGGATCCCTAGTGGCTTGTTCCTCACACAACTTCTGAAGACTGCTATCATTGTTTGCTAGGGTAACCCTGGATAAGACTGCTATCCAAAGTAAACAAACTTTTCAAAACTTTCATGACAGATGGAGGTTACAAATGCATTTTAATAAGAGAGTTGCCAAAGCAACTTTTTTAAAAAAAATAATCAGTATATATTTACTTAACATCCAGCAACATTGGGAACACAAGGCAGATACTTTCTCACAAAATTCTTTAACAAGTAACATTTTTGGAAAGACAAATTGAAGACCTTTTACTTCAAGCTGATATTTTATCCTTAGTTTTATGTTAACTTTGCTCTGACAAGTAAAAAAACAAATTGTTAGAAGTTACTTAAGCAGAAGGTAATTTTTAGACAGACATGCAGCCTGATAATGTAATTCCATTGGTGGTCATAAACACCTTCAAAAACAAGAAAGTTAGCCATAATACAACCATGGCCACCTTCGTTTGGTCAACTATGTCAAATGTGGAATGTGATGCAAGATGAAAAAACTGTGAACCTGGTTTTTTTTTAAACATTGTTGCTTTGACTTTTGGTCTTGATATCTCATTATAATGTAGCCAAAATACATATCTATATTTTAGGCAGTGAGTATTAAATAAAGATATGGCTAAATTAATATCACAAAATAATTCATATTCACTTGAAATAAATATAGTATATTTTGACATAAATCTTTATTTCTATTTAATTTAATTCAAATATAATTATTTCATCTTGAAGTTTAAATTATCTCCAAATATAATCATAATTAAATTCTAATCTCCAATCTTCTTATCTATTTATTTCTAGAACCAATGTAGCCATAGCATCTAACATGTTTTAGGGCTCTTTGGATATTTGATAAATTTTATTACATATTTCCTATATGTAGGTTCAGCTTCATTAAGGTGAAATAACTTCTCCTTGGGTTTTTACTCAAAGATTTATTCTAACCCAAATGTGTTCTGTTCAGAGGTAAGATTGTTTAGTTCTTTTTAGGGTTTGAGGAAATTTTTAGATACTTCAATTCTGCCTGAAATGTATTTTTTCATAGGAAGAGTGGTTGTTTTAGAGTGAAAAGAAAATAAAAGCAAAGGAAAGTCAGAATAAGGATTTGGGTGAATCTTAAATTGTGCTGTCATTCTCATTAACAGCAAGAAAACAAAGAAATTTGTCTGGAGTCACTATTGCAAAGTACACCTCTGAAACCAGGTCATCATGGCCTTTCCCACATACATACAGCCCTTGACTATATACACTGCTGAAAACTCATGAACTAGAAATCAAGATCTTTGTAATCTCTTAATTCTATCACTTTAAATGATGCCAATTTGATAGAATGGCATTCTCATTTTCCTCATTTGCTTCATTTTCTTCATTTGCAAAATTACTTTATGATAGTGGAGGGGAGCTGCATTTGGAGAATGTTTATGTGCTTTGAGATCATTAAGGCTGATAACACTTTGCATACCAAGTGGTAGTATTCATATCCTTAATATACTAAAGTTCTAATTCAATCAACCTTTAAAGAATAACATATCATGACCAACAGCTTATACATAATTCCATGATGTAAATGTAACTGCAGTAATTACTCCCTCCTCTGAAATCTTGACATGAGCATTGTTTGTGCCACTCACATTGAGACATATTATAAGCCATTTTCTATTGTTATTTATATTTATATGCATATGTCCTATTTATCCAAACAGCTTGTGAGTTGTTGAGGGTATATGTATGTGTGTGTGTGTGGGTGTATTCCTAGTCTAAGAACATGCCTTGTCTTAATGGATGCTTAATCAGTCGATGATTGGGGGATGCTCAGCCATGAACATGCCCTCTCAGTCCCCGAACATAGAATTAACTGTGGAATTTATTCTGCAACTGGAAGGATGATACATGAAAGAGAAAAGAACACAATGTCACATCATCTCTTGTAGCTTTGGTAATCTCACCAGGTGTATTAGAGATCAAGTGGAAAGGAAAATATCAAAAATATCTAACCACCAAATATGTTTTGCTGGTGAAACATCTATTTGAATTATTCTTACAATCAGAAAAAAATGAGGTTCTTAAAAGAGTTTGTTCTATTCTAATAAAACTTTGGAATGTTAATGGTTTAAATGCCATTCTACATATTATCTTCTCATTTAAATTAAAATCTAACGCTATAATATCTTACTGCTATAATGAATATTGGCAAGGATGATATTTAATTGACAATACTGTAAAAGGACAATACTTACAAATACAAACACTGCTCTTAAAACTCATTTAAGGCCGGGCGTGGTGGCGCACGCTTGTAATCCCAGTGCTTTGGGAGGCGGAGACCGGAGGATCCAGGTTCGCGGATAGCCTCAGCTCTCGCTCTCTCCCTCTCTCTCTCTCTCTCTCTCTCTCTCTCTCTCCTTAGTGAGGCCCTCCACAACTTCGTGAGACCCGGTTTCAAAATAAAGCATAAAAAAATAGGGCCGGGGGCGTAGCTCGGAGGTAGAACGCCCCTGTGTTCAATCCCCGGCACCGCAAAAAAAAAAAAAACTCATTTAAGACGTTTTGATTAGCAAAACAATTTTAATATAATTAAAACCATAACAAAAATTTTCCCTAACAAAATTTTTCCCTCTACATCTCTTATCTGTGGAGTTCTGAGTTTGCATATACCTGCCTCCATTTTCAGGAGAACCACAAGTACAATGACCAAAGTTCCAAGCTGAAGAGAAAACTATTGTTGAATTAATACCAAAAAAAGGGCTTTAAGGAATGTGTCTAGCTCGTGCATTGCTCAGTGAACATGCTTATGTAATACCAGCAAGATTGAGGCGGGCCATTATTTAGTGTGGAAAAAGTTTGAGGCAAATTTCCCAGACCATTACTTATAGATACTTACTATTGGCAACACTGGCACACTTTGTTAAGAATATTTTGATGCCCTGGTACATCCCTTCAAAATATGATCTGGTGGAGATGAGCGATTTCATTAGACATTTGCCTAACGTAGGCTTCCAAGCAAAAGGGAGAACTGCAGCTCTTACCTAAACCCATCAGGGATTCTGTGAGTTCTTCCTTTACCACCTGATCCCAGGTTCAGTCACAGAGGCAAAGCATGATACAGAAAGAGTATATTAAGATGGCTTGACATCTGATCCCTTATGCATGTTATTAGTTCTACATCACTTTAGACTGTCATCATGTGTTGTTCAATCAAAAATGTCAAAGCTAACATTCCTTCCTGGTGATTTTTTTTTCTCCAAGAGTATTGAAAATTTAATTGTTCACAGTGTAAATGTGATTCAGTAAACCACTTATCAGAAATCCTTAAGAGTTAATGCAAACAAAAAAAGTGGTTGGAGAACCCTGAATTAAAAAGGAGTTTATCAGTCAAACATTCTGAAACTACTTTGCTGTGAGTGACTGGAACAGAGCAGAACAAAGTCAATTACTGACTGTAATTAAGAAGTGGATGCATTTAAACTGTAGAGAGCAGTAGCAGACTTCTCCAGACTGCCTCATAACTCGAAAGATTAGTAGGAAGGCAGAGGAAAGGATGTGAACTGGATGTCTTTGGTAGCATGATTTGAATGAATCACATTCATGTATTTCCTTCATCTAGCTTCCCAAAATGAATTTGCAAATCATTGATTGTGTATGATGAGTGCAATAATACATGTGGACAAAGAGACTTTTAAAACATAGTTGACTTCTGGTTGTGTTAGCAGTAAAAAGTCCCCTTTGCATTGCATAGCATGCACCGAAAATGCAAATGCACTGTGAAGGACTTAGATTTTATCACTGTTTGAATTTACTAGGCTGCAAACTGAACTATGTTGGCTCTTTCCTAAACCCTCAGAATACAGTAAATCTAATTATGTTTGTTTCTTATGCTTTAAAAATGTTGCTCCTTTTTATAATTTTAATAATGGTTTATTTATACTAGCAGAGAATTATTACATCAGAGTGTATACTAGGCTTGGGCTAATTCATTTCTCTTTTGTGTAATAATAAATCATGACATTATATAATACATTCATAATCAAAATATTTAAATTCAGGATGAAGGTAGAGGTCAAGGACGTTACTAGTTTCTTGTGTTAGTTAGAAGTGACCTTGTATTTTTAGATTTCTATTTCTGAGGCAACACTTCAGAAAGTAAATATTTGGGACTTTATGTAAGTACAGAACATTGCAATAGTGCTCAGATAATTAGGCAAACATCAGCTTAGCTGTCTTTTACAGGAAACATAAAACAGAGGACTATTTTGAGCCATCTCAAATCTTAAATGCATTTTTATTTTTAAAGAGAGAAAGAGTGACTGGCCCCCATAATCTATCAAATTCTAGTGTGGGTAATTAAATCCCATTATTTTCTAAATTTTGCTTCTTATAATTGCATACACTTTGGACAGCTCCTATCCTTATGTAGTATGAACCAAACTTGATATTGGAACTCATTCAACAATGGCTGCTTAGCAGTACAGAATAATGTCGCATTTCTATAGAGCTTTTGTGAAAACAAATGATAATTGAATATATATGAGCCTGTGTAGTCGATGATTTTTTAAAAACTCCAAGATCATTGCCATTAAATGTCACCATAAGAATCACTGAAACCTTCAGAATAAGCCATTCTGGGTAATAATTGTCACTGTAATGATAGAGCTATAAAGACAGCCTCAAGGATGATTTGTGATTTTCTGAACCCATGCCACACTTCAGCATTCACCTCCCATTTAGAGCAAGCAAGGCTGAGAAGAGGTGACTGGCTCCTGATGGGGTATTTTGAAATGCCAGTCCTCTAAACCTCTGAAGCCTTGCTTGATGTGTGACAGTAGTTGGGAAATGTTCATCATCCTCTTGCAACAAAAAGTCAATAATACAAAGGAAAAATCTTCACAGTTCAGATTGATGTCCTCATACAAAAAGCGTGTCTACACCCACTCTAATCAAATTCTCCTCTAAGGAGCCCCTTAGGTGTGAAATCAAGAGCATTGCTCTGATTCTATAGGGTCATATCCTTCTCTCACAATTCTGGGGAGAAAAAGATTCACCATCACGAATACTGTATAGTTACATGCTAAGCATTGCCAACAACTTAACAGCGTGGAGAGTAGGGGACTTGGATGATCATTTGATAAATACTCTAAGAGAGGGTCAAATACATACATAAACTTGTATTCTGATATACTCCCTTTGCGGGGAAATTGGTCCATTATTACTTTCCTATAGATCTTTATGATAGGAAAGTAGAAACAGTCAAATGTTATTCATCTGAATGACCTTTTAGAAAAGTCTGCATTAGTCTCTTTGGTAAATAATCTGTTTTAGAGCCCTCCATAAAAGGAAATCAAATATAGAGATACTATTAGATTTGAAAAAGACAAACAGGAAAGAGCCAGAAGTACAGAATGAATTCTGACACACCCGGGTGCACTTTTCTGTGGCTTCTAACTTAAGTGTGTACTGTCTGCATCCCTCTGAACTTCCTGCCTATTTCTCCTGAAGTTGGAGTAATTCAGCTTTAGCCCTACTCTGAGTTAATCGTTCTATTATTAAAACAATAATGTATTTGTTATGACATGAAAAAACAGTTTACAGAGAGCAATTCAAAATGATCCTAGCCTCCCAGTTCCCAGAAAGACAATTACTGGAATACGAGAAAATATTTCAGTGTATTAAACTGTGCTTTTTGAAAAAGCTATTTTTTTTCAAATGTAAGAGAGATATCTCACATGGTCTTCTTACCTGTCGTTTTTTTTTTTTTTTTTCAGATTACAACAGTAACAGGAAATGAGTTCCTTCTACAATCAGATATTGACTTCATCATACTGGATTGGTTCCATGCTATCAAAAATGCAATTGACAGACTAGTATGTATTTGTTTTGCCTGTTACCTTTATTAATTAAAATGTAGTCATTTAAATTTTATTGCTTAGGCATCTAACACACAGGCATCTAAACAGATTCTATGGCCTGAGCGATATTAAGTTCTTTTCAGTTTAAATAGAGTCCACTAGGATCCTTTTCAGCAGACAGGATTTGTGGAACTAAATGCCATTTAATTTTTCTATTTCACAAATGCAGTGCTTTTTTTCTGAAATAACATGGACATTCATTTGCTAGAGGTTGTAAAAAGCATACAAGTGCTTAATAACTACTGAGTTTTTACATTTTTAGTTTATACTGTCTCCAGTACATATTTTTGAAAATAAATATCAGTATACTTAAGACCATTCTCACTGTTATAATACCAGTAAATAATAACCCCTTGTTTTGATTTTTATTGTTCTTCTAACCAGGCTAGATTATTCTTCTGATGAAAATTATGTATCTAGAACATCATGAAAATATCTTAAATCACACAGAGTCTGTTCTTTAAAAGAGTAAAATTATTTAAAACTACTCATTTCATACTGACTCTAATTTTAGCCCACTAATATTTACAAAATTTTGAAAATAAAATATTCTTAAGAATTTTTAGTATGATATACAATAGAAAAATATTACATTTTTTGTATGGTTCTACTGATATTTAGTTGATATTATTCATTATATCATTTTGGGATCAAAATTTTAAAAATAAAATAAATTAACTTTTCCCCACCATAAATATAGTTCCCATATATTAGACAACAAGCACACAAATTGCTTTTAGCCTGAAGTCTGGGACCAGACTGAGTTTGAATACTGGTCCTATCATTTATTAGCTATGTGGCTTTGGGAAAATTTCTTTTCTTTTTTGGCCTCAGTTTCTTCTTCAATAAAATAATGCTACCTTCTTTATAGGATTCCTGTGATTATTAATTGGGTTAATGCACAAGTGCTTGAAATAATGAGCAGCATTTAAGTAAGCCCTGTGTGCATATATGAACTATTATTAATTTTGAATGTAAAGCTCAGCATGGAGGCCTTATCTTAAAATAATTACCTTATTTCTTTTTTATGTGTGTGGTACCAGGGATTGAACGTGGGGGCGTTCTACCTCCGCGCTACACCCCCAGCCCTATTTTTTATACTTTATTTTGAAACCGGGTCTCACGAAGTTGCCGAGGGCCTCACTAAGTAGAGAGAGAGAGAGAGTGAGAAAGAGAGCTGAGGCTGGCCGCGAACCCGGATCCTCTGGTCTCCACCTCCCAAAGTACTGGGATTACAAGCGTGCGCCACCACGCCCGGCCTAAATAATTACCTTATTTCAAATGTCCCTTATATCTAACATCAAAATATAACGCATAAAATAAAATAAAATAAAACTATGTGGTGAACCCTTTCTTCTTAATAAAGTTATTGAGTCTAATAGTTTATTGTTTTCAGCCAAAGGATCCAACTTGTCCATCCAGAAACCTGGAATTGTTCAAAATCCAGAGATCCTCCAGTACTGAATTGCTAAGTCACTATGATAGCGATATAAAAGAACAGAAACCAGAGCACAGAAAATCTTTAAGTGAGTATTTTCTTTGACTTGCTCATTTTAACTTTGTCTAAATGCAGTGCTTATGAAATATAAATGCATTGAAATGAGATTTAAGCCAAACGCATAGTACTCATGGAAGGTTGGTGGCCATTTCCTGGCCGGGGATTCACGCACTGGAGGGCAGTCTGGGCACTTTGCTCACATCATTGTTGGTAATGCCTTTTGAGAAAATAATTGTTCCAAGGTCATGGTCCCTGCTTACAGCAAACCTCTGAATCTCTGAGTAATAGCCATGGAGTTCAGATTGGGGATTGATTTTGAGGGTGGGAAATGTCAAGCGTCTCCAAACCTTGGTATGCTGGCTATTTGATTTCCATACATTAAAAGATATGAGTGACCCCCACAGCTGGCTCAACTTAAGCCAGCAGGCTGTGTGACTCCCCACACTTTCAGAACACCAGCATGATTTAGAAATGCACATTCCAGAGGTCAATGGGGAACATGGAATGTGAACTAGAAGTGTTCCAAGGTCACATATAGTTCTGCTATTCTGAAAGAACTGAATTTGGAGTAAAAAGAACTTACACCAGTTACAGAGTTATCTTTAGTATCTTTTAAATTTTTTTCCCAGCCTGCTGTTTCTTCAATAGAAGAGGGTTATTAAAACATGTCACACATATGTCACAGAGTTGGTTTCAGACTCAACCTTCTGAAAGAACAAGTAGATATCATTGAAATCAGAGAAAATCCATTTCTCTGTCTTAAAAAATATGGAGTCTCTCTTGGATCTTCTACCTAGATAGCCGTAATCTTCAGATTCATCACTTTTGTGACCATTTTCCTCTGACCAAACATTACTATAGTTACATCCTAACATTTTTGAGTTTAAGGACAACTCATTCATTGAGAAGGGTTGTTAATAAAATATAAATGTATGTGCATGTAGATAATTATGTGTGCTAGGTGAGTATGTAAATATACATATATATGTTCATTAGGAAAGATATGGATGTATATGTATAAATATATGCATGAAAACACACACAAATAGATGATGATAGATGATAGATAGATAGATGATAGATAGATAGATGATAGATAGATAGATAGATGATAGAGTGACAAGGAAGGGGAAAATATATAGAGATATATATGGTAGCATATCTTCCAGATTTGAATTATTAGGAGTCACAAATCTAGAAATTATATGGTAACTTAGTGAACCCTCTTAAAATTACATAATTTTTCAAAGAACATTACCATAACTTTCAACAACCGCCAGATACATATCCAGCCAGTTGTGCTATGTTTGAGTTTACGATTATCAGGGCTAATGTCTAGAAAATGCGTGGTGTTTCTGGAGAGTTACCAATGCCATTTAAAAAGATATTTGCCTTATGATGATACAGTTTGGAGTTATTTCATTTAAAGAATGTTTCCCTTTAATTTCTGGTTATTGTTCCCTTTCGCTTCATATGGGATCAGACATAAGGTAAGATCACTTTTGGTAGGATGGCCATTTTGATAATATTTATTCTGTCTCTCCAAGAACATGGAAGATCTCCTTCAATTTCTTTCAGAGTTGAAATTTAGTTGTGAGTATATACTTAATGTAGATTATATACATAGTTTGCAGTAAACATAAAAGGATATGTGATATAGTGAGTAGTGAATCTGGAATCTCATATATAACTGCTTGTTTTGGAGGCAAACTTGACATGCTCCTAATGCCTGAAGCTATGGAGAAAATAAAGGTTCGTGAAAATGTGTTTGAGAAACATTGAGGCTAATGGATTCTGTATTGAGCAGTCGTCACACTTTAAGTTTTAGGATGCTACTGGGAAAAAAATTCTATGACAGAATGCCCACTACTTCCCTTTGGGATTTATTTTTCTTCAGAAAAGACATTTATTTACTTTGAGCTTAAATTCACTCTTGCTTAAAGACAAGAGAAGGCCCATAATTTATTCTATTTGTTTCAAAATGTACCTAATGTATAATTATTTTACATTCACCTTTCACTTTGAAGTTTAAAAACTAGTAGTAACTAGAAAATACTGTGCACTTACTATACAGCAGATACTGCTCTAAGTGCTTGTCTTATATTGTTTCATTATTTATTCCCACTAACTTTATGATGTAGATATTATTATTAACCCTTTATTATAGATGAGGAAACTGGGACATGGAGAATTAAAGTAACGTGCATACAGACAAATTATGAAGATATGTTCCAAACTCAAGCAATCTGCTTTTAGAGCCGGTGCTTTTAACCATTATACTATAGTAAACAATTACAAGGTAACCTTAGTCAATATCAATATCAATGTATTCAGGAAATGAATACATTGAATTTAAAAGAAAGATTCATTGGTATTTCGATAGAGAGTAGATTGAATATATAGATCACTTTTGGTAGAATGGCCATTTTGATAATATTTATTCTGTCTCTCCAAGAACATGGAAGATCTCCTTCAATTTCTTTCTTTAGTGTTTTATAATTTTCAAACTCCTTGGTTAGGTTCATTCCTAGGTATTTTATTGTTTTTGAAGTTATTGTGAATGGCTCTGTGTTCTCAAATTCTTTTTCAGTGGATTCATGGTTAGCATATAGAAAAGCTACTGATTTGTTTACACTGATTTTATATCTCGCTACTTTGCTAAATTTGTTAATCGGCACGAGAAGTCTTTTGGTTGAGTTTTTTGGGTCTTCTAAATAGAGGATCATGTGATCTGCAAATAGAGATAACTTAAGTTCTTCTTTCACTATTTGAATTCCTTTAATGTCTTTCTCTTGCCTTAACACTCTGGCAAGAGTCTGAAGTACTATATTGAAAAAGAGTAGTGATAGTGGGCACCCTTGTATTGGTCTTGATTTTTAAGGTAATTCCCACGGTTTTTCCCCATTCTATATGATGTTGTCTTTGAGTTTATTGTATATTGACTTAATGATGTTGAGGAAAGTTCCTTCTATTCTGATTTTTGCAGCTTTTTTTTTTACTATGAATGGGAGTTGTACTTTGTCAAATGCTTTTGCAGCATGTATTGAGATGATCATGTGATATTTTGTCCTTAGTTCTATTTATGTGGTGAATTACATGTACTGATTTGCATATGTTGAACCAGCCTTGCATCTCTGTATGAAACCAACTCAGTCATGATCTATAATTTTCTTGATATGGTTTTGAATGTATATTGCTAGTATTTTGTTTAGAATTTTTGCATCTACAGAGTCAATGCAATATCTATCAGAATACCAATGTCATTTTTCACAGACCTAGAGAAACCAGTCCTAAATTTCATATGAAGAAAAAAGCCCCAGAATAGCCAAAGCAATTTTCAGCAATAATAACCATGCAGGAGGCATCACAATTCCTGACTTCAAATTATATTACAGAGTTATACTAATAAAAACAGCATGGTATTGGCACAAAAACAGACACATAGACCAATGGAACAGAATATAAGATACCCAAACAAATCCACACTTATAGCCAATTGATTTTTAACAAAGGTGTCAAACATATACGTTGGAGAAAATACAGCCTTTTCAACAAATGGTGTTGGAAAAACTGGTTATCTATTTGTAGAAAAGTGGAATTAAATCTCTATCTCTCACCCTGCACAAGGGTCAACTCAAGATGGATCAAATACCTGGAAATTAGACCAGATACTTTGAAATTACTAGAGTAGGGCATAGGTCGAACATTCCAACATATAGGCACAGGTGGAAACTTCCTCAATAAGACCCCCCAGAGAAGCTCAGAAAATTAAAACAAGAATAAATGGAATGGCATTAAGCTAAAATGTTTCTGGGCATCAAAGGAAACCATAAAGAGTCTAAAGAGAGAGCCTACAGAATGGTAGAAAATCTTTTCTGGCTATTCCTCTCATAGAGGAATAATATCTAGAATATACAAAGTATCAAAAAGACTCAATCCTAAAAAAAAACCGATCAAGAAATGGGCAATAGAACTAAATAGACACTTCAGTAAAGAAGAAATAAAAATGGCCAATAAATACATGAAAAATGTTCAACTTCATTAGCAATCAGAAAGATCAGATCAAAACTACACTGAGATTCTATCTAACACCAATCAGAATGGCAATCATCAAGAAATCAAACAACAATAAATGCAGGCAAGGATGTGGGCAATAGGAACTCTTCCACATTGTTGGTGGGATTGTAAATTAGTAGAGCTGCTATGGAGATCAGTGTGGAGAATTCTCAGAAAATTGGGAATGGATCCACCATATGATCAAGCTATACCACTCCTGGGTGTCTTTCCAAAGGGACTGAAATCAGAATATTACAGTAATATGTGCATATCCATGTTTATAGCAGCAGAATTCATAATAGCCAAATTTTGGAACCAACCTAGGTGTCCATCAACAGATGAATGGATTACAAAATTATGGGATATACACACAATGGAATTCTACTCAGCAATAAAGAACAAAATTGTGTCATTTGCAGGAAAATGGATGGACCTGGTGAACATTATGTTAAGTGAGATTAGCCAGTCACAGAAAGTAAAGGGACATGTTTTCTCTTATATGCGGAAGCTAGGGAGTAGTCTGGATAGCAGAGGGACTTTAGATAATGGAGGAGAAACTCCAGTGAAGCCAGGAAGGTGGTCTAGGGGAAGGGAGATGGGGGGAGGGAGAAACAATGAAGGAATCACTTTCATTAACATTATTTACATATGCGAGAATACCAATGTCAATCTTAATAAGCTTATTATTAAAAAGATTAATAATCTTAATTGGGAAGGAGGGGAATGGAGAGGAAGCCAGGGGAAAGCTCACTAAGTGCTGTTTGCATGTATGTCACTATCACTATAAACTGTATTATGATGTGAGACTATAATGCACCAATAAAAATATAAAAAATAAGATTCATAGAAATCAGTAAAATTAAAATGAGACCAAAAAACTTATTAGCAAAATAATTAGGAATAGATGTTCTCTTTGTACATTAATTTTATTATTAAAAGGGTCATTTATTCCTTAATGCTAGCCCTCATTTTAGAAAATACTTCTTTTCTGTATCTTGATAGATACATACCATTGTAAGCCATTTTTAGAGCTAGAATTATTTTTGAAGTGTAGGAAAGTTAACATCCATTACTTTGAGTTATTTTATTCAGATGTATATCTGTTTTCATTTGAAACGCATAATGATTGACCTGCTCACGTGGTATCAAATTAGACTCCGTGTCTGAAATAGTGATTGGTATATTTTATATTTGATGCTTGTGTGTGTGTGTGTGTGTGTGTGTGTGTGCGTGTGTGTATGTGTGTATGGCTCAATCCCCAAGGATTGAACCCAGAGGCACTCTACCTCTGAGCTACACCACCAGCACTAAATTATTTTTTTATTTTGAAACAAGGTCTCACTAAGTTGCCAAGGGCCTTGCTAAGTTGCTGAGACTGGCCTTGAAACTACAATCCTCCTATTTCAGCCTCAATTTTTTTTCCAAGTAGAAAATACCCTGTCTTGGTCCTAGATTTGAACACCCAAATTTAGTTTCTTAAAACAGTTATATGTTAGCTGCTGGAGATTAAATAATTATGTGGAATCATATTCAGAGTATCCTCTTCCTTATTAGTAATCTAAGTGCATATTTTATTGTCAGTTAGCTACCTTTGGCTTCCTGTGCCCTTAGTGTTCCCACAAGTTTTGTCGCCAAGATTGTTGGAAGATAAAGCCAGAATTGCTTTTTTAAAAAGCATGTGAACATCATTAGCAGCTAACAGGTGGTCTTTTTTTTTTTTTTGGTCCAGTTTGTCTGTCTAACATGGGAAAATATGTTCCCTCAATGAGTAGATTCAGAAAGTTGTGTTAAAATATACTTTCCTTTTTAAAATACGATTCTAACCTGCCAACACTATTAAGTACTAATCAGATATTTTAAGATATCAGTTGAGTCTAAGAGACAAGAAGCCAGAAAATTCAATGTGAGGGCCAGATCACTGTGGGAAATTCAGAACACCAGGCTGGGATGAGAGGAGGAGTGCGTTCTCCAGGGAGGGCTGCTATGCAGAGTACAGAGTCAATCAAAGACATACTAACATGTTTCTCCAAGGAAAGAGAAATGTCTTCCACTGATGGCAAAGAGGAAAGGCCCAAATATAAACCCTGCATCAGATAACCGTGGAGAGGTGCTACAACTTTTCTGAGCTTCACTTTGCAGATCTATAAAAGTGGGTCTGATAACATCTTTACAGGACCATATGAGAATTTGAAATTAGAGATGTAAATACTTAGCTCACAGCAGGCACTCAATAAGTAGGAGCTCTTATTATTATCCTCTCTGTCCCCAAGCAGATGGCACCGAGAAGGGCATGAGCCAAGGGTGGTATCTGATGGAAGACTGGAGCAGGGCACGTATACTTGACATCCTACTCCCTGAGTGTACAGAAAATAAAGGAAAGAGCCAGAGTTGGATATGGGAGTCAAAGATGCAAAAGTCTAAATATGAGCAGCTGGTCTTTTCCCTGGCGCCTCCCCAGGTGAAAATGGCAGCCAGGGCATTTTTGGGAGCAGCGCACCAGGACACAGTAGAAGGGAGCCAAGAGATTCTCTTGATTCCTTTATGCCCAGAAGAGCATGTCATTAAGAAGTATGAGTTCATGGAAAAGATTCAGCGTCTAGCTATTCCACTATTCCTTTAAACGAGGCATTCATTTTCTCTCTCATTCATACATTCATTATGTTTTATTAACAAATACAACATGAAGGTACTCCTAAAATTTTTAACTTCACTTGTCTATGTTTTCAATGATTGAAAAAATTTTTGTATTTAGGTAGTGATTCAGTAGTAATATATATCATGCTATCAATTGCTAAACTATATAGTCCATGAGTGGGAAGACTTTGGATAACTTTTATATAAAATTGAGGCTTTTAGTATTATAAATAGGCACCCTGAAAATAAACATGAATTAAAAGAATAAATTCAAATGAAAAGAACTGAAAAAATGCATTTCTCTTTAGCTGTCTTTTGATTAAGTTATCATAAAAAAACAAATGTGTTTTGGGTGAAATCATGAAAGTATTTAGATGTGGATATCTCAATTTCATATCCCCTTAATGATGTGTATAATATGGTTACAGGGATAAAGATAGAAATGGAAAACTTGAATTAAGATATTTATACAGTGCAGAAAAATGAAAATACTGTAGACCTTTAATGTTATCTTTGTTTAAAAATTTTGCCTGTGGAGTAATCATGATCATGCTATGTGAAACCAAGTTTAATAGAGAAGGCAACAATTTTTCCTTAGTAATCTAAATGATCATAATGCTGGCTGGCCACAACTGGAAGTAGGCTAATGTTCTCAAAATCCAGTTGTAAACTGGTTGCTTAGACCTTGACACATTTTCACAGGGTTACCACGTACCAGGTACAAAAGCACATTGAACCTTCTGTAGTCGCTTAGAATATTGTTTCTATGGAAGAGCTCATTCTGAGTTTGCTGTACCTCTCTCTCATCCTGAGAGCTAAGACTTCCCAGTAGCATTGCTTTCCATCTTGTTTCCCCGCTGACTCCTCCCTCCCCCCTGCACCAACTCCACCAAAGCAATTATGAGTCTCAGAATGGCTTTGGCTAGAAGGCTCCTGGATCCTGAAACTCCCTAGTGGTGGCTGGGAGCGAGTGTAGAGCCTCCAAGCCAAAAGAAATAGTGGGAAAAGGAGAGAATGAGGGCTAGGGAGGAAGATTCTGCAGCAAGGGTGGGGAAGTGAGTCTTCAGGAAGGCAGATGCTCTTTGTAAGCATTGTGTCATGAAAGATGGACTCTGGCATTATCCTGAATGTTAACACTCGATGAATTTAGGTGGTGCATATGTGATCATGATGCTATCTTTTCTGTATTCTTAAAAAGTTTCTCAATTAAAAACTCAAATAAGTATGTTCGCACGTGCGCACGTACACACACACACACACACACACACACATGCATGTAAAGTTAGGCATTGCCTAACTTCATTAAAAAATGCATATTTCCTAATTGCAATCTGAAAACTTTTAAAGACCTGATTTTTCAAATATGAGTTACATTAAAACATTTTAAGCAAAACATTGATAACTCAGTGTTTTTCTACTCTTCCCCCCAAAACGAATACATATATATTTTTCTCTTCTAACCATTGTGACCTTTCTGGTAACTATGTAATTAAGAAAACTTGTAAGATGTTTGTTATTACCCAAATGGAAAAGTCATATTAGTTTCTTGGATAAATTTGTAATTAGCAATTGTTTAAAACACATACTGTGAAACCTGTTCTGGAGACTCAGAAAAATACATATTTTAAAGTTTTTTTCATATTAAGAATTTTGTATAAAACCGCCTAATCCTGCCAATGCATGAAAATAAAATGAATAAGCCATCTGCCAAGAAAAAGAAAACAATATTAAAATTGCACAAATAAATCATATCTAGTTTTGAAGAAACAGAAAAGCTCTTACCTGGGAACAAAAAACTCAGAAAATTTGTATAGAATACTATGGGTTAATGTTGTCATGCAGACAGAGGCTCCCTATTTGGGTAAAATGATCAATCTACCTGACTGTTATTTTTTTCCACAAAATAAGTATTGTCACTTGGCACTGGTTTCATTCAGTATCTACTTCAGAAAAATAAACTATTGAACTAAAATGTTTAAGTAAATAATTTTAGTTTACTATACTTATAAGATAGACAATATCTATAGAAGAGTTGAGTGTCAGTTATCCACTTGATTGTTTCCCACTGGGAAAGGGAGTTATTTATTTAAAAATATATCAGCTGGTAAAGAAAAAGATGGAAAAGTTTTAAGATAAAATGTATGTTGTTAAGGCTATAAGATTTAAAATTTGTCAGAGATAGACACTAAAGATTAGATGTACATTTTATAATCAGGCATCCAAATTAATTTGTCAAAACAATGTTATTCATGAAGGTTCTAGGGCTACACTGTGGTCTTATGTGACCCCAGCCATAGTTCTGATATGCGTTCCCAAGATAGTTAGCAGCAATCCCAACTTTCCTGGGACCCATAGATTGTAGTTTCCTCAAAACATTCACTTCCCAATGAATCATGTGATAAGAGGACTTAGTTATGAGCTGAGCAAAGAATGTTCTGATTAATATCTTCTTTCCCATCTGAGGGTCTGATCTTGCCCTCTGACCTGTGGGCATCCGTGGTCATGTATCTTGTAGCATCAGCTACTCTGAAAGTCCGTCTAACCCTATCGGCACTCCAGCACTAGATCACCCCATTTTCCCCCTGACCCTGGCAGTAACACTGTGACCATATTTCCCCTTAGATGAACTGCATTTAATCAATTTCTGATTTCATTAGGTCAAGTGGCATCTTTCTTTCAATAATAGGCCAAATCCAGAGGGCCCTTGGCTCTAACTCTCCAGCAATATTTCCTTAGCGTTAGTGCATGTCTGTGATTGTAAACAAAAGAGAAACAATGCTCTTTGATCTCCTCTGAAAGTTTCTCTCTATTCCATGGCTTTAGGAGGAGCATATATTATATCTTCTTATAAAGTTAGGCATGTCTTATTCATTCATTATTGTCACATCAAGTTTAAAGTACCTTTGCTACATGTGAAATTTAAGGCATTCTTATAGTGGACCCTGTGCCCAGAAAAACATTATTTTCATCGCAAATGATCTTATCTTTCTATACAGAAGATATATTTAGTCTACTTTCTGTTTCTAGAGTATAGGATCTTATGCTACTTTTTTCAAAATTCTAAAAGAAATTATTATGTTCTTTAGTGCATTTATTTAGATGTCCCAAGTAATTCTAAAGGTATGCTTAGAAAAATTAATCATAAACATATAGAATCTTTCAGATTTTCTTGGAAAATAAGTTTAATTTTATTTCTCATAGTAGAGCCCATACCCCTTCAGTAAAATCAGGTATCTTTTTCACCCAAACATATGAGGAAAATAACAGATATTTTTATCAAAATTCAATAAAGTATGATCTATGACATCAGGACTCTTAGCTGCCTTCAAGAAATGGCTCATAAATGACTTGAGAAAACAAGCCAGTCTGTCAATTCATCTTTCTTTGATTATATAAATAGTACCTGAAGGCAAATATTCCTGATATGCAATTTCTGTAATGTAAATTGGTATTCTCTAATTGTGTACAAAATTAAAAGCTTAAAAATGGAATCAGCCAGGCATGATGGCACACGCTTATAATCCCAGTACTTGGGAGGCTGAGACAGGAGGATCAGGGTTTGCGGCCAGCCTCAGCAACTTAGTGAGGCCCTCCACAACTTAGTGAGACCCTATTTCAAAATAAAGAATAAAAAATAGGGCTGGAGGTGTAGCTCAGAGATAGAATGCCCCTGGGTTCAATCCCTGGTACCGAAAAAAAAAATGGAATCAAAATAGAAGCTGCCATGGCCAGGTAGGAACTCTAGACTGAGATCTTGTCCCCAGATATGCTATCCTCCAAAATCCAAAACTGAGGTCACAGTTAAGAATACTTCTTTCTCCTCCTCCTCCTCCTCCCCCTCCTCCTTCTCCATTTCCTTAACTTCCTCCTCTTCTTCCTCCTCTTCCTCTTTGGTTAAGAACATCTTCTGATAAAATTACTACATGGGAAAGCATGACACTAGGTTCCTCTATAAACAATTCTTCACTACCTGTGTTCCTTTCTCCAGTTTTTCACCACCACTCCATGACCCACAATTTATGTACAAGGGAAATAGTGTTGTGATTCCTGATGCACACCACTACATGCTGATTTTTACCTTTAATTCAAGCTCTACTCTTTACTAAACAAAGGCTCTTTAAGACTCAGCCTAGACCTCACCTCCCAGCATTTCTATCATTTATTCTAAAACCCAGTTTTTTTTGTTTTTGTTTTTGTTTTTGTTTTTGTTTTTGTTTTTGTTTTTGTTTTTGCGGTACCAGGGATTGAACCCAGGGGCATTCTACCTCCGTGCTACACCCCCGGCCCTATTTTTTATACTTTATTTTGAAACCGGGTCTCACGAAGTTGCGGAGGGCCTCACTAAG
>PVJS01034219.1:0-21659 GCA_004027185.1 Glis glis | reverse complement strand
TCCCTTCTTTTTTTGTGATTGGCTAATCTCACTTAACATAATGTTCTCCAGATCTTTCCATTTTCTTGCAAATGATGTTATTTTGTTCTTATTTATTGCTGAGTAGAATTCCATTGTGTGTATTTCCCACAATTTTGTAATCCACTCATCTGTTGATGGACACCTAGGTTGGTTCCATAATTTAGCCACTGTGAATTGTGCTGCTATGAACATGGGTATGCATATATTACTGTAGTTTCCTGGTTTCAATCCCTTTGGTATGATACAAAATAGTGGTATAGCCAGATCATATGGTGGATCCATTCCCAGTTTTCTGAGGAATCTCCATACTGATCACCATAGTGGTTGAACGAGTTTGCAATCCCACCAACAGTGTTTAGAAGAGTCTCGATTTCCCCACATCCTCGCCAACATTTACTGTTGTTTGACTTCTTAATGATTGCCATTCTAATTGGGGTTAGATGAAATCTTAGAGTAGTTTTGATTTGCATCTCCCTGATTGCTAATGGTATTGAACATTTTTCATGTATCTATTGGCCATTTGTATCTCTTCTTTTGTGAAGTGTCTCTTCATTTCAGTTGCCCACTTCTTGATCAGATTATTTGTTTTCTTGGTGTAAAGCCTTTTAAGTTCTTTGTATATCCTAGATATTAGACCTCTGTCAGAGGGATAGCTTGCAAAGATCTTCTCCCATTCTGTAGGCTTTCTCTTTAGGCTCTTGATGGTTTCCTTTGATGAGCAGAAGCTTTGTAGTTTAATGCTATCCCACTTATTAATTCTTGTTTTAATTTCCTGTGCTTTGGACGTCTTGTTGAGGAAGTTTCTACCTGTGCCTATATGTTGGAGTGTTGAACCTATGCCTTCTTCAAATAATTTCACAGACTCTGGTCTAACTTACAGGCCTTTAATCCATCTCGAGTTGACTCCTGTGCAGGGTGAGAGGTAAGGATTTAGTTCCATTTTTCTACAGATAGATAACCAGTTTTCCAAGCACCATTTGTTGAAAAGACTGTCCTTTCTCCAACGTATGTGTTTAGCACCTTTGTCGAAAATCAATTGACTATAAGTTTGTGAACTTGTTTCCGTATCTTCTATTCTATTCCACTGGTCTATGTGTCTGTTTTTGTGCCAAATACCATGCTGTTTTTATTACTATAGCTTTGCAGTACAATTTGAAATCAGGAATTGTTATGCCTCCTGCATGGTTCTTATTGCTGAGAATTGCTTTGGCTATTCTGGGTCTTTTGTTTCTCCATATAAAATTAATGACTGATTTTTCTAGATCTGTGAAAAATGATGTTGGTATTTTGATAGGGATTGCATTGATTCTGTAGATCATTTTTGGCAGGATGGCCATTTTGATAATATTTATTCTGCCTATCCAAGAGATCTTTTCATCTTCTAAGATCTTCGATTTCTATCTTCAGTGTTCTATAGTTTTCATTTTAGAGGTCTTTTGCCTCTTTGGTTAAGTTTATTCCTTGGTATTTGATTGGTTTTGAATTTATTGTGAATGGAATGGTTTTCTGGATTTCTTTCTCAGTGGATTCATGGTTGGCATATAGGAAAGCTACTTATTTTTTTAGATTGATCTTGTATCCAGCTACTTTGCTGAATTTGTTAATCAAGTCTAGTAGATTTTTGGTTGAGTTCTCTGGGTCTTCTAGATATAGGATCATGTCATCTGCAAATAAAGATAATTTTAATTCTTCTTTTCCTATTTGAATTCCTTTGATATCCTTCTCTTGTCTTATTGCTCTGGCAAGAGTTTCGAGGACTATATTGAAAAGGAGTGGTGATAGTGGGCATCCTTGTCTTGTTCCTGTTTTTAAGGGGAATTCCAGCAATTTTCCCCCATTCAATATGATGTTGGCTTTGGGTTTTTTATATATTGATTTAATGATGTTGAGGTATGTTCCTTCTATTCTGATTTTCTGTAGAGTTCTTAACATGAATGGGTGTTGAATTTTGTCAAATGCTTTTTCTGCATCTATTGAAATGATCATGTGATTCTTGTTTTTAGTTCGATTTATATGGTGAATAACGTGTATTGTTTTGCTTATGTTGAACCAGCCTTGCTTTCCTGGGATGAAACCAACTTGGTCATTGTATACGATTTTCTCAATATGGTTTTAAATGTACATGGCTAGTATTTTATTTAGAATTTTTGCATCTATGTTCATTAATTATATTGGTCTGTAATTCTCTTTTCTTGAGGTATCTTTATTTGCCTTCAGTATTAATGTTATGTTGGCCTCATAAAAGAAATTTGGAAGAATTCCATCTCTTTCAATTTCATGGAATAGTTTGTGAAGTATTGGTTTTAGTTCTTCTGTAAAGGTTTTGTAGAATTCGGCTGGAAAACCATCTGGACCTGGGCTTTTCTTTTTGGCATACTTTTTATTGCTGTTTCTATCTCCGTGCCTGCTATTGGTTGATTCAGGTTTTCTATATCCTCCTGGTTCAATTTAGGTGGTTATATGTGTCTAGAAATCTTTCGAGTTCTTCCATGCTTTCCATTTTATTGGAATATAAGTTTTCAAAATAGTTATTTATGATCCTCTCGATTTCTCCACTATCTGTGGTGATGTGCCCTTTTTCATTTCTGATTTTGGTAATTTGGGTTGATTCTCTCCTTCTTTTGGTTAGGTTAGCTAGTGGTTTGTCGATCTTGTTAATCTTCTCAAAGAACCAGCTTCTTGATTTGTTGATTCTTTGTATTGTTTTTTTATTCTCTAGTTCATTCATTTCTGCTCTGATTTTAGTTATCTCCTGCCTCCTACTGGCTTTGGGATTTGACTGTCCCTGTTTTTCAAGATCCTTGAGTTGTGTCATTAGGTTATTTACTTGGATGTCTTCTGTTTTTCTTATATGGGCACTCAGTGCTATAAATTTTCCTCTTAACACTGCCTTCAAAGTGTCCCATAGATTTTGGTACGTTGTGTCTCTATTTTCGTTTAATTCCAGGAATTCTTTTTATTTCTCCCCTTATTTCTTCTCTGATCCATTCCTCATTCAGAAGTGTATCATTCAGTCTCCATGTATTTATGTGATTACTTTTAGTCTTCCTGTTGTTAATTTCCAGTTTCATTCTGCTGTGATCTGAGAAGATGCAGGGAATTATCACATCTTCTGAATTTGCTGGTGCTTGCTTTGTGATCCAGTATGTGGTCTATCTTGGAGAATGTTCTGTGGGCAGCTGAGAAAAATGTGTATTCAGGTGTTGATGGTTGATATAATCTGTATGTGTCTATTAGATCCATTTGGTCTATGGTTTTCTTTAGGTCTGAACAATCTTTATTCATCTGTTGTCTGGAGGATTGATCTAGTGGCCTGAGTGGTGTGTTGAAGTCTCCCAATATTATTGTGTTTGGATCTATTTGGGACCTGATGTCCCGAAGACTTTGTTTTATGAATGTGGGTGTGCCCACATTTGGGGTGTAGATGTTTACTATTATTATATCTTCTTGTTGGATTGATCCTTTTATTAGTAAGAAGTGACCCACTTTGTCTCTTCTGATGTGTTTTAGGTTAGTCTTTTGTCAGATATAAGCGTTGCTACCCCTGCTTGTTTTTGAACTCCGTTTGCATGGTATATCTTTTTCCATCCTTTTACCTTCAGCATATGAGTATCTTTTGCTAAAAGGTGAGTTTCTTGTAAGCAGCATATAGTTGGGTTATTCTTTTTAATTCACATTGCCAGTCTATGCCTCTTAATTGGGGAGTTGAGTCCTTTGATATTCAATGTTATTTATTGAAATATGATTTTTGTTTCCTGTCATTTTGAGTTCTATTTTCTGTTTGCTGTAGTCACAAATCTCCTTGTTTAGTTGCCTACCTGGTGGAGTTCACCTGTCCTGTGGTTCTGAAAATTGCTTGTTTTCCCTTCTTTGTGATTTATTTCTTTTAGTATTTTCTCCAGTGTTGGCTTGGTCCTCATGAATTCTTTAAGTGTTTGTTTATCATGGAACATTTTTATTTCTCCATCAATTTTAAATAATAGCTTTGCTGGATATTTCAGTCTTGGTTGGAAGTTGTTTTCTTCCAGGGTCTGGAGTACTTCATACCAATCCCTCTTGGCATTCCTGACTTGGGTTGAGAAGTCTAGGGTGATTTTTATTGTTTTGCCCCTGTATGTCACCCATTCTTTTGCTCTTGGTGCTTTTAGGATTATTTCTTTGGCCTCTACATTAGACATTGAAATTATTATATGGCGTGGGGAGGTCCTTCTTTGGTCCTGTCTTAATGGTGTTCTATATGTCTCCTGTATGTGAATGTCCAATTCCTTTTCTAGGTTAGGAAAATTCTCTGAAATTATTTCTTTGAAGAGGTTTCTTTTACCCTGTGCTTCTAAACCTTCTTCGATGCCTTTTATCCTAAGATTAGGATGTCTTGTATTGTCCTGTATTTCTTGGATGGCCAGGGTGTGTTGTCGTAATATCTTCTGTATATAATTGTGTTTTCAGTTTTGAATGAACCGTCTTCCATGAGTGATACCCTGTTTTCCATGTGGTCAAGCCTGCTAGAGTTGGTTTCTATTGTAGTCTTTAATTCGTTTATCAACTCATTCATTTCGTTCAGTGTTTCTTTCTGATTCTTTCACTAGAGGTTGCCTGGGCTCTCATGCGTGGCACTATCTCACGCGGGCCCAAGGGGAATGTGAACTCTGAGTATCGGGTAGCAGTGCCTGAGGGTGCACAGGCACTGAGGCACAGCACTGAGGATCGCACACAGGTCCCATGAGGTGCGCAGGCTCCTGGAACTCGGGTGGTGGCGCCAGTGTGTGCCCTGGCTCTGAGGCGGTGTGGAGGGTCACGCGGGTCTCAGGTGGCGGCGCTGGAGGGACCCGGGCTCTGAAGTGCGGCACAGGGGCTCTCGTGCAGGTGAGAGGGGGCACAGTTGGCCGCCCTGGTCGCACAGGACAGCACAGCTGGCTTTGGTGGGGAGGGGCTGTTTGCCCTGGTCGTGTGAGACAGCGCAGCTGGCCGCCTGGGTCGCACGGGGACTGCGCGGCTGGCCTAGGAGGAGTGCGGGGGGGCGGGGCACCTGGGTCTTGGCTGGTGTGGGGCTCTGATGCAGGGTGCTGGGGATTGCACCGGGCTTGTAGTGTGGTGGGGGGGAGGTGCATGGCTGTGGCAGGAGCCAACGCTAGGGCAGCCTTTGAAGGGCATTCACAATCTGCTGTTGTGATGGCCCCACCACTCACAGAATTCTGCTCCAGTTTCTCCTTCCGATCTGTCTGCAGCGCCAGGGGCTGTTAGTTCCAGCTGTGGGTCCGGGGTAAGATGGCTCATTACTGATCCTGCCGACACAAGATTGCAGTTTTCAGTGGGACTCTGTAGCTGGTAGACTCTGTGTCTGTGTATTCGTACTTGGGTTACTGGGTTTTGGGTTTTGGTTCTTCTGTGTCTGTGCGATGTTGTTTAGTTCTGAGCCCACGAGGCGATTCTGAGACAATTTTGAGACAGGCTCATTCAGAGGCTCCTATTCCGTTGCCATCTTGAATCTTCCTCCTACACATACATTTTAATTTTTTCAATGTGCCAAATTGCCTCCCAGAAAATGGTATTGATTTCTACTTGAATGAGTAGTGTGTGGATTTACCTTTATATGGCCTCATCATATATGGGTATTACCTTTGCTCTCCTTTCTCACATTAAAGGACAAAATAAACTAATTCACATTTATATATCATTGAGCACACATATTATTTTTTTGAAACTTCAGAATGTGGCAGATACGAAGATACTTTGCCCCCAATTACGTGTGCAAATATCTCCTACATAACCATAATACCATAATCATATCCACAACATTTAACTTTGATAAAATATCTTAACTGTCTAATAAATTCATAGTTTCTAATTTATCACAAAATGTCCTGTATTAAAAAATTACATCAAGAATATAATCAGGATCATGAATTAAATGTTAATATCATGTTTAGTCTCCTTTCAATTTGAGCTATCCCTCTTTTTTTTGGTAATACAAATACTTTTGAATAAATGAGATCAGTTTTCATGTATAATCCTTCACAATCTTTACTGGTACAATTCCAGATTGGTCAGTTTGTGTACTTCATGAATATATCCAATTAAACATTCATTAATATATCCAAATTAAACATTTTGGGCAAGAATATCACATATGCAGTGTAAGTATATTTGTCATTATGTAATGGCAAATGGCATATGATATTTCCTTACTCTATCACTCATGCTATTTGATCACTTAGTTAAGGTGGTATACATACCTCTGTACTGTAAATGTGTCCCCCCTCACTTTTTAAATTAAAAGATATTTTAGGCCAATTTTAGGTTTACAGAAAGAAGTGAGTATAATTTCCAGAATTTATAGAAACCCCTTTTCTTTCTTTTCCAATTAGTCACCCCATCATTAACATTTCCAATTAGTATGGTACACTTGTTATAATTGATGAACCAGTATCTATACACTGTTATTAACTAAAGTCCACAGTTTACATTAGAGTTCACTTTGAGTTTTCACAAATGGATAATTCCATACCTTTGTCATCATAATACCATACAAAATATTTCTATTGACTTAAAAATCTTTAGTGTCCACGTATTCATCCCTCCTCAACCCAACCTATGACAACCACTGTTTCTCTACTGTTTCTGTAGTTTTTCAGAATGCCATGTAGTTGGAATCGTACAGCAGGTGGCCTTTCCAGACTGATTCCTTTGACAAGCAGTGTGGTTTTTAAAACATGGTAAGAGTATGCTTAGCGTTGTAAGAAACTGTCATACTGGCTTCAAAACTGACTGTAATTAGCATTCCCACCAGCAATGAGAGTTCCTGCTCCTTCACAACCTCTCCTGCATTTGGTGGCTTCAGTGTTCTGAATTTGGGCTATTCCAATAGATATGTAGTAATATCTTATTGTTTTAATTTGCATTTCCTGATGAGGTAGGATGTCAGCGTTCTTTATTATGCTTATTTTCCATGTGTGCATCTCAGTCTTTTAGTGAGCCTATGCCTCTAGACAATGAGCTTCACAAATTCTTTTTAGATGTCTTCCCCTTAAGTGGAACAGGATAGCTAAAGGAGGGATTGCTGGACAGTATTTCCTTTCCCTAACAGAACAGCTAGTGGTGGCTGGAACCAGATATTTTTTTTCTTCCATATGGAAGTACTGAGAGGCTGGAATTGGATATTTCTCATCAACCAGGATGGTTAGGCTCTGAACCTAGTTGGTTAGTCTGAACCTCCCATAGTCTAGACTCTGGTAAGATAGTTTCTCTTGAAGGCATGTCTTGTTGAGAACAGAATGTTCTGCTGGTTCCAAAATCGTGTCTCTTCCCACCCCACCCCCTTACCAGAAGCAAAAGGGGATTTTTCTCTGATATTAACTGTGAGAATCTGACTGAGCTCCTGGAGGTAAAATTCCCTAAGGTGTGAGGCCCTTTCTCTGATTAGGTCCCCTGGGATTCTCAACTTTCAGACTTGTCCATACGGAGTCTCCAGCAATCAGACAGTTGTACCAGTGCTGGGGTTTCCTACCCAGCACCAATTTCCACAGAGGTTTCTGCTCCATTAGGTTGTATTCACCTGCATTCCCCTTTCTGTCACTCCAATTTTGGGAGCAGTGTTTTTCCCCATGACCTTAATTTTATGACCTATTTAAGAAGAATTGTTGATTTTTTTTTAGTTCATTCAGTATTTTGTTTTTAGAACTGAGTAGCAACTTCCATATTCCTTAAATGCCAGAGAAAAAATTCAAAGTCTCTAATTTTTTCTATTTTTCTTATTTCTAATATCCACCCTCAGACTCAGAGAGGACCCAGAATATGTTCAACAATTTCCATGATGAAGTGTTCCCTTTTGGAACATAGTTCCTGAAACAATCCAGGGGTTTTCTTACATTCCTTAACATCTTTATGCTGGAATTGGCTTTTTCTCCTTTCATAATAGATTTTTATTATAATTTCTAGCATTTACGGAGGCCTCTTCCCATACAACCCCAGCAGAACTGATTAAGTAATAGAAAAACTAGACAGACAATTGGACTTTGTAGTGAACACATACTCAAAAAAGTAACTCTTTTAGCTAGGGTTGTGCCAAGGGCCTCTTGAGGAATGAAGGCAGTTCTTGGTTTGCTGTTTCCTTTATTACAGATGTGCCTTTGCAGATGACAGCATTCTCTCATTCTTCCACCAATAATGTCTGTATGATTGCAAGTCCAAGATTTGCTGGTATGGCATGAAGTTATCACCCATCTCAGATGAGAATTAGCTTCTTCTCCACAATGAAAAACTTTTAGTTGTCAACTCTTTATATGCCCTTTGCATACAGACAGAGCGTATTGGATCTTAGCTGCAACTGACAGAAATCCCAAATTCAATGATCTCATGCCAAAAAGGAATGTATTGGCCCTTGTGAATGGGAAGCTCAGAACTGGAGAGCTTGATATAAAGAACTTAAAAGACTTAACACTAAAAAATCAAATAACCCAGTCACAAAGTGGGCAATTGAACTACACAGACACTTCACAATAGAAGAAATACAAATGGCCAATAGATACATGAAAAAATGTTCAACATCATTAGCAATCAGGGAGATGCAAATAAAAACTACAATGAGATTTTATCTAACCCCAATTAGAATGGCAATCATCAAGAAGTCAGCAGAAATAAGTGCTGGTAAGAATGTGGATAAATAGGAACTCTTCTACACTGGTGGTGGGATTACAAATTAGTGCAGCTGCTATGGAGATCAGTGTGAAGATTACTCAGAAAACTGGGAATGATCCACCATATGATCCAGCTATACCACTGCTGGGTATCTTTCCCAAGGGACTGAAATCAGAATATTATAGTGACACATGCATATCCATGTTTATAGCAGCACAATTCACAATATCCAAATTATGGAACGAACCTAGATCAATAGATAAATGGATTACAAAATTATGGGATATACACACAATAAAATTATACTTAGCAATAAAAAAGAACAAAATTATGTCATTTTCAGGAATAAATGAAAGGACCTGGCAAAAATTATGTTAAGTGAGATTAGCAAGTCACAAAATATAAAGGGTCCTATGTTTTCTCTCATATGCGGAGGCTAGGGAGTAATCCGGACACAGAGGGACTTTATATACAATAGAGGAGAAACTCCAGTGGAGAGATGGAAGGAGTCTAGGGAAGGGTGGTAGTGGGGGGGGTATGGAAAATTAATGAAGGAAACATTTCCATTGTTGTTATGTACTAGTGTGAAATTACCAATGCCAATCTTAATACCATGTATGGGGAAGGAGAGGGAGCTGGGTGGAAACTCACCTAGTCCTGTGCGCAGGTATGTCCCTATCACTCTGAACTACATTATGATGTGAGACTACAATGCACCAATAAAAGCATATATAAAAAAGTAACAAAGAGCTTGCATCAGATATGGTTTGTGTCATACTCTTCCAACATGGCTCTACTCTGTTCCATGTGATTACTTTTCTCTTAGACCGCTCTTCAGGGATATACTCAAGTAGATGATAAAGAGATAATATGCAGACAAGTGAATATGCTATCTACTCTGGAAAAAGGGGGTCTACTTTGTGGTTATCTATATCATCTGGTCATTGCTGAACAACTCAAATGTTTACTCTTTTTCTCAAATGTTTACTTTTTTTCTCTAGATCCTATTTACATAATTATTGTGTCAGAATTTTGGTTTCTATTCAGTACATCACTTACTTTGGATTATTATTTCCACCTATAGTCATAATGTGCTAATCATGATATCACAATTAATTTAGTAATTGTGAAAGAAACTTTCATGAGCTAAAGATTATAACTACAAGTGAAAAGTAAGTAGTAGGAACTAAACACAGAGAAAGAAAAAATACCCTCGTTTGATTAAAAACATCTCCTCCCATCTTGCCTTTTGATTGACATTTTAAAAATAAATATTACAATATGATATCCGATTTATTGGTACCATTGTTCCTAAACACATATACATACACTCACCCACATTTTTACATTTTCACCTAGGGTACATGCTTGAGTATTTATAATAGTTAATGATCATTTATAAATTCTGATTGCCATGAATTTCATTTTCACAATTATTATTTTGAATGCAAAATAATCATTATGAAGTTCTATATTGATATAATTGCTTGTATTCAATAAATTGCAGGGTTGGTGAAATTAAAAGGAAGTTTGACCTTATGTATAATTCACAAGGAATAATTACTGTATAATAGGTGGTATGGGCAAGCAAAAATTAAAGATATATCCCCCAAATCAATCATTCTGATAGGTAGAGTAAGGAGCAATAATCCAAATAAAAAGGCTTCTAATATTCAGTGCCACTTGCACGGTTATAAGTTGCAGAAATGATGGAGTATAATGAAAATGAAACTGAAGTAACTACATCTGACAAAGGAAGTCCTGAGTAGGGGTCATTAATGTTAAATAAATATTCAATATTCGCTTTGCAGACACATTGAAATGCTGGCAGGCTGAATCCCAAAGGCTCCAGAGACCTGCCTCTCACAGAAGTGCAGTTTTGAATTAACAAAATATATGGAGCTCTGTAAAAGTACTTTAGTTCTCAAGCCCTGGGGCCATATGAGGAAAGGTGGAGATATGCAGAGATATCTTCAAGTATTGTTTCTCTGTTCATCCCATGCTAAAGAGAAAAAGTGACAACTGCATTGCAGCCTGCTATAGTCTGAATGTCTATGTCACCCCAAATGTTTACGTTGATCTCTTCAACCCTAGGGTGGTGGTATTAGGAGTTGAAGACTTTGTGAAATGTTTAGGTCATGGGAGACAGCTCTCATGAATGAGAGTAGTGCCCTTATAAAAGAGGTCCAAGAGAGACACCTCATCCTTCTTAAATGCGAGGTTACAGTCAGAAGCTGGCTGTCTGAGGGGAAGCAGACTTTCACCAAGCAGTGAATCTCTTGGTGCCAAATCTTGGACTATGCAGCCTTGGGAACGAAGAGAAATGAATTTCTTTTCTTTATAAATTCTACACTCTATAGTACTTTGTTACAGCAACCCAAACAAACTAAGACACAACCTCTAAACAACACATGAACTGCATTCATTTTACAAAATATTTACTGGTTCTTAATAAATGTTAGGTGTAATTTTCAATGTGATTTAATGTTTCAGTTAAGAGCACACTGGAATCTTCTCCAAGGTCTCAGAATGATTCTCTAGATAACTCTCCTTAAAAGGACATTAGGTTGACAAAAGAGGAAGAAGGTAAAGGAAAGGTAGTTTCAGCTCTGGGGAAGGTCCTCTCTACATAGTAAGGATTCCACGTGGTTTAGTGAAGTCAGAAGAACATCATCTCTGGAATTAGCAGACCTGGGTTCGAATCCTGACAGCCACCAATTGCTGAGTGCAGGCTTTGCTCAATTTGCTAAACTTCTCTGAGACTGAGTGTGATTATCCACAAATGGGTAACCATGCCAACTCCACAGGTTTGCTCAGAGCAAGTACTCTTAACCTGAACTATGTGGAGAATCGGAAATTGTGTGAAAACACATATGCCTAAACATCAATTTGTGTGACTAGCAATATCATGAGTTATTTTGCTATACTATTGTCAAGCAGAGAAATAAACTACCATATTACAACTCGTCTATCTTTTGATTTGGGATATTTTTTAATATAGATTATGTATATATATAGTAATTCACCACCAATCCTTCTATTTCCAGGATATTATTATTTTTAAATATAGTCATTTATTGGTGCATTGTAGTTATACATTTTGATCATTTCCAGGATATTAAAAAATATTATCTTACTCTCACTATGCTTTCCAACAATTCTGTGTATCTCTGAGTTCCTGAGCATCAGTTAAGGATTTGAGACAGGATTGCAAGGAGGTATCTTGCTTTACCTTACCATCCAAGAGATTGTTTTCGCTAGTCTAAAATATCTGATCCTGTAAGGAGGAGAGGGGAAGAAACTTTTCCACTTAATTGCTTCTTTGATTTGTATCAGCTTTAGTTTTGTTGCTGATGCCAGCCATAGTTAGAAGAGTTGGGAGGTGAGAGATAACAGAAAAGTAGCTTGTGTGTGGTTTAGAGATGCAAAGCAAAGCATCCTTATTGATATTCTTTTTAAAGAGTTCACTGAGGTGCAGCTCACAGTTGTCGAATGGAATGGAAAACAGAAATCCCTTTGAAAATAAGAGATAGAATTCAAGGTCAGTCTCCCACAAGCCAGTCTTCCCTCTACCCTCACCTTCTTGGAAGAGGAAAATCATTTATCTGGGTTTGTTCCCTGCATACTGATGGTATCACACCTTATCACTCTCTGAAAGAACTGCCTCACTAGCATATCTTAAAACAACAACTTATCTTCTCTTGTTTCCCAAGCTAATTTGAACCCCAAAAAGTCTCATTGGGAAAAATTCGTAAGTTGTAATGCATAATGCTTTCAATAAAAAGTTAAAGTGTTCTTATATCTGTCATTCAATGCTCAGTTATAGCAGGTGCATTTTCTCTTAGATGAGCCCAGTGTGCCTACTAGAATCATGAATTGCAGAAACACATTCACAGCCATCATGACAGGAGGAGAATTATTATACTTTTCCTATGGGAGTGGCAACATGTTCATCATCTTTTTCCTATTTCTTTCATGGTGGATCTCTTAAGAGACCACAAACTCATGATTAGTTGCTGAGACCATCTTTTACAGCACAAAATGCTTAAGCCAGAAACACTCTAACACTCAACACTCCACCCAAATTTGTGATTCAGTAAGTTGGGGATGAGGACTGAGAATTTTTTTTTTTTTTTGCGGTACCGGGGATTGAACCCCCGTCCCTATTTTTTTATACTTTATTTTGAAACCGGGTCTCACAAAGTTGCGGAGGGCCTCACTAGGTAGAGAGAGAGAGACAGGGAGAGAGAGAGACAGAGAGAGAGAGAGAGAGAGAGAGAGAGCTGAGGCTGGCCGCAAACCCAGATCCTCTGGTCTCTGCCTCCCAAAGTACCGGGATTACAAGCGTGTGCCACCACGCCCGGCCCAGAGAATTTGTATTTTTAACAATATTCCAGGCAATGATGCTGGTCTGGGGACCAAACTGATAAATTCATAAGCCATCACATTAAGATCTTCAATATTACTTCCTGGAGGCATAAGGGATTTCTAAAAATACCCAAATTGTAAACATGCAGAATAGAATAAAACAGAGCTAACTCTCTATCATATTTATAACAAAATCAGTTCAGTGGGCATGATATTTTGAGACCATTAAAATCTTAAATTTGCTGCCAAATGTAAGATTTGTGTTTTCTGCCAGCAGGTTCTTCAAATACAAACTGTGTTCAATTATAGAAAGACAAATTACATTCTCCTTCACACCTATGTTTTGTGGCCTAAAACATTATAACTATTTCATTCATTTTAAGGGGGCAGGTATTTGTTGATGCTTTCCTATTTACAACTAACACAGTGATTTTAAGTCTCTACACCAAATTTAGTTAATCTGCCAATTTTATATTTGCCTTGTCAAATCTTGATTCACATATAAATTTTAAAATTTCTACAACTGAATATTTTGAATGTTCCTGTGATAGTAGTTTTTTGTTTGTTTGTTTGTGGAATAGGCAGTTATCAAAAAGGAACTTGAAGTCTTATAAAAAATGAGAAAAACAGTAACAACTAAAAGAGTTCATATTTACTGGAATACAGGGGTGCTTTTTTTCATTAATATCCATGAGAAAGCTGTAGGGGTAGTGAATAGTTCTCCCTCAAAGCAAAGCATCCTAAATTGCAGTAAAGCAAAGAGGATAATTCCTGAAGATGTTCAAATTAAGAGCAAGACACAAAGAAATGATGAATAGCTCTTCTACAGCTAGAATTTAATATTTTGCATCTTTTAATCCCTACGAGTTTACCTCTCAACAAAAAGCTAGTACTGCCGGGCGTGGTGGCGCACGCTTGTAATCCCAGTACTTTGGGAGGCGGAGATCAGAGGATCCGGGTTCGCGGCCAGCCTCAGCTCGCACGCGCGCGATCTCTCTCTCTCTCTCTCTCTCCTCTCTCCTCTCTCTTTCTATCTCTCTCTCTCTGTCTGTCTCTCTCTCTCTCTACCTAGCAAGGCCCTCTGCAACTTCGTGAGACCTGGTTTCAAAAATAAAGCATAAAAAAAATAGGGCCGGGGGCGTAGCGCAGAGGTAGAACGCCCCTGCGTTCAATCCCCGGTACCGCAAAAAAAAAAAAAAAAAAAAAAAAAAAAAAAAAAAAAAAAAAAAGCTAGTACTATTTAAAGTGCCCTAAAAGCAGAGCAGAAGAAAACTAGAGACATAGCGTTCAACTATGGCATTTACTTAAATAGAACAAAAAAGATAAAGCAGCTACCCTTCAAATTTGGTGAATACTGTTTATGAAAATGGAAGATGCTTGAACTTTACTTCCAAGAATCTTACTCATTAGCTTGGAAGCAACCTCAGGGAACTGCATTCATATATTATAAGAAACAATGTTTTCAAACCTGGGAAAATACACCTTCCCAGTTTCCTTCCTCTTTTGTCCCTTGCTACTTACTCTACAAGGATAACTTTCCTGTCAGGATTTCCCATAATAATTCACTCTAATCACTGGACTGTCTTAGCTTTATTATTGAAAGCTACATTTATTTATAGCTTTATTATTGAAAGCTTTATTATTGAAAGCTATTTATACCTCCAGTCTTGTAGAAAATCTGACAGAGGAAGTGTCTACACATTACCTTCTCATCAAATGTTCTCTTTAAAATTAAGACATTCAAAGACTTAAACAATTCAAAATGGCCTTTTCACAGAAAAAAAAAAAGAGCCAATGTTTGAACAAGACTTGCCCAGTTTGAGCACTGAAAGTCCCGTGGCCTGGGAAACTTGTACAAGCCATGGCAGTTGGTAACCCTACCAGTAGTAGTGTGATTTTTATATTTTATCCCCAGCTGCCTATGTGTATCCTTCAGCTACTAGCTGAAGTAATGAACACAGACACACAAACAAGAAACCTTCGCTATCGAGTTTTCTTCTCCTTTTTCAATTGTACTCTTGTTCCTATTCTGCTGATACCCTTCACATATTTTCAGAAGAAACAAAACATTAAACAGCCATCAAACTCACGTGTTACTTGATGATAAACATATCATATTTAACTCCTCACCCCAATATCTATCCCAGGGTCTAATACTGTGAGAGGTATTCCATAGTATTTTGGTGAATGAATGGTTTGGGAGGATTTCAAAATACTACTTTCCATATGTATCACAGGAGTCATTTCCTTCTATTAATATTCTCAGAGCTGGTTTTCCTCATCCCAACTACCAGCAAATGTATATTGACCAGTCAATCTTAAACTGTGTTTTAGTTATATGCTCCATCTGCAAACTAGGTTTCCCCTCCAGATGCTCTTCATAAAGTAGAAGCTCTCAAATGTATCTGTCAGAAGAATGACTGGAGTGCAAGAGGAAAGTTCTTCACCTGTTGTGAAGTCTGTTGTAAGGAAATAGAGAAATGCAGATATTTGCATAAGTAAAGAGTAGGGCACTCATCCTCATCGTTTTGATGACTACCAACAGGGAGGCCAGTAAAGTCAGATTGAGTTCAGATACATTTCTCCTGATTCCTGGTGACCACTGGGAATCTGGGATTAGGACAACTATCCTGACAATGAAAAGTTTCTTTCCATGAGGAAGAAAATGATAGGACCAAATACCATGCTCACACTGAAAGGGAATACTCTCTCAATCATTCCAAAGAAGTTATTTATTTATTTATTATTTATTTATTGTAGGAAGACATTCTGACCTTTGCTTGAAATACACATTGCAGATACACCAGCAGTGAATAAAGGTTCAGGAATTGATACACTAGTTATCACATCACTCCTTATCAATTCAAGTTACGAAGATCCCAAAATACCCAGGAGTATGTGTAAGCTAAATGGGCCCTTCTTGGTTTCAACTAAGCTGAACTGCTGTGCCAGCTGTGCTTTGGCTGAGGAAGCTAATATAACCAGGCTTTGAAGAAGACATGAATTCCATTCCTGTCCAAATTACTTGCAAGTTACTTGATAACTGGCAGTTGACGCTGGTGTTGGTGATTTGAAAACTCTATATGTAAATGATTTCTCCTCATCACTTAATCTTTGTCATTTTACCAAGGACATAACCTCCCTTCCACACGTCAGTCACCCACTAATGATGACAAGAGGCCCATGGAAAGCATTCTTTGGGCCTCAGCCTTTCAACAAAGTCTTTCAATATTCCTTTGCTCCTGACTCTATCCCTCATAGTTCCTCTCCATTTCTGCCAGGAACATCAAGTTCAAGGCCTTTGCTCCCCCTTTCACCCACATCCTGGCCCTTGGAAGCCTTTCTTTCAGCATCCAAGTAACAGACTGATGAAGGACAGGAACACACGGTTTTTAAGTCTCTCCACTTAGGCAGTACAGAATGGTGTAACCCTGTCATATTCTTCCACCGCACTCAACAGGCGCTGAGAGTATTTCTGCTATTTCTTCCACTTCACACCTCGTCTCTCCACACTGACAGCTGGCTTTGACAGCGTGTTCCATTCTGATGCCAACCCCAGGCATATGATACTTAGGTCAAAGCTTTAACAAGAGTGATTCCATCGGGATGAGAGAAATCGCATTAGTAATAAAATCCTGAGCACATTTATTTGATTCCAACCTAATAAGTTGGAGCCATTTATTACTAAATCCAAACAGTTAATTTAATGGTGCTTTCTATCATTAAGAGCTTTGTGCTTGTTTTGCTTTGAAGGGGCAGAGATTTTGTTTTTGTTTTATTTTGTGACTTCCTTGGTGGATACCAGCACAATCCACCAGAATGGTTCCATAGATTCTTGTTAAAACCCTACTTGCAAAATATGCCATTTGACTCTCTTGACCTCTCCCAAGGTGAGTAGCATTTTAGTTAAATAAATAAGTAAACAAATAAAGTATATATACACTCTGCAAAAGATATCTTAATAGCATGTACTAGATACGTAGGGATAACTCAGTGTTTCTTTATTGTTGGAGTTATAAAATCCTCAGAGAGTAGGAAACAATCTTAGTTGTCACACATTATAAAAGAGTATACAGCCTTTTGTGAGTTACCCATTTCCATACATTAAGGCATGAAAATGTTATGGTCCCATGAAGTCTGGTTTCAGAAAACAGAATATGGAGGGTCCTTTGAATAAGTGGCTACTCTGGAATAAAGGAAATATAGGATTTGGGGGTTTGTATGACCACTCCTCAGCATTTAGCCTCTGTCTGTGCTCAAATTCATGTTTATACATTTGTGAATCAAGGCAGTAGGAGAAGTGATTGTTTTGTTAACTTAGAGCTGGACAGAACATGGAGTAATCTTCTGGGGTGTATTAATTTGTTCTAAGGAGGAAACGGTCTCATGAACAAAAATGGACTTGGAAAAGGGTAGCAACCATCCCTGCAACAAGTGTCTACTAAGAAAAGCTTAGAAGAACCAAAGGCAGACCTTGTCAGAGGCAGGAATAATGGAAGGTCAGGATCTCAGTAATTGAGAAGCCTCTCTTGTCCAAGCAAATGTTCCAGGTAGTCATTAGGACTTGCATTTCTGTTGCTGGGGATGTGGCTTAGTGCTTGCCCAGCACGCATGAGGCCCTGGCATGACAAACACATATATCAAAGACTTGCATTACCTTGCTGAAATGATGATACTCTGTGGAGCAAGTGCTTTGACCAAAATTCACATGACATCTCTCTCTGTTACCATCTTAGACTTTTGAAGTGCTATTTTAACTTGTTTATTCTTTCAAAAATGAACGATGGTAGAATTCTACATGATTAGAGGGGCAGTTATGGAAAGGCTGAGGGGGTGAGGTTATTAATTTGAGGAGGCTTTCTGCCTTTTTAATTTTTTTAACAAGGCCACATAAAAATGCAATGAATCACATCACTATCAAGTCCACAGCTCCCTTTTCACTTTCTTTCCTTTGTCTCAAACTAGACTTCTAGAATCCTTCTTTAGTTTAAAACAATGTTTGGATTTTAAAAGCGAGACAATATTTCCCAATGGGAGTCAACTCTTTTAGGCAGATGAAACCAAAACTCAGTACACTGAGGATTTTGTATGCAACCCTTGGTTCATCCACTGTATGTCCCTCTTCTGAATGGCTAGTGACTTGCTAGAGGAATATGTACACTCACAGATTTTAGAGGCTCATTTTCCTTCCCTTTTTCCCTTTACCAAGAAGCAGCTTTGATCAAGTTGCAGGGCCTGGTTCTTACCAAAGCCAATATTCAGAGACAAGATCACTGTTGACTCACCACAGCTGTACTAGCCTGCATTTCTGGAAGATGCAGTATTTTCCCATCTGAGCTGTTGTAGTGCAGCATCTAATGTTAATTTCATTGGGGTTTCTAGGTCATTTTAGAGATGAAGGAAGTAGATATTCCCTTAGGCTACAAAGTTAAATATAGGGCAACCATTCATACATATATGTATATACATATATATGTATATATATGACCCATTTAAGTTGTATAAAATATGTGAGAATAAAAATGTATCATAAAAATGATCCTTTATTTTACAAAACAGGCATTATAATTTTTCAACGTTCCTTTTGCTGAATTTTTAAAGGCTCTTATTAAGTCCCTTGTAATCTCTCTTCTATTAGGGAACATAAAGTAAGAAGTCATGGTCCTTGATATAGAGTTGTGTGGATCAAATATAACCATATAAAAGAATTGAAAAACAGTCAAATTAAGTTCTAGTTTCTATGATTAAGAGATGAGAAGTACACACACTCCTGTTCCATAATGACCCTCCACTGTGTTGAAGCCATCGTAGAAAACGAATTGGCTTGCTAGTCCACGTAAGGAACACAGTGGACACAGAGCACGAGAGGGCTAAAGGAGTGGTGTACACGTTTCACACATTGTGTGCACAGGGGCAGTAGCCCTGGTGAAGGAATAGAAAGAAAGGAAACTCTTCAGAAGGGAAGAGCTGATATCTATTCCAAACATATTAAAACTAAAGATTAAGATCAAACTTTTTCATATATGTCTACCAAACTTAAAAACATGAATATCAGTTTTTCATTTGTTTCTAGATTTTGACATTTTTAGTAATTCTACTTGTGATTTTTTTTCTGCTTTTATTTCACTTAAACTACCCTGGGTCCCTCCCCGAGCAAAAAACTATTGCATATTCTGTATAACTTTAATTGTTTAGAGGACAAGTAAAATCACACTCTAATCTCTAAAGAATTGAAAGAGTGAAGTTGTCCATTATTGCTTTGACTCCACAATCAAAAGCAGCTGGAGTTTGCACAAGGTCCAGAGAGCTCAGACCCAATCAGAGCAGGTGAATTTCCTTTTCTACTCTGACTGTGAAAGACCCGGTGCCAGGTTATCGTTTCCAGAAAACATCTCTGCCAGCAAAACCTGCAGATACAGACTTATTTTTCCCCCTTTCTGAATTGTTAGTTGGTCTCCCAGCACATTTTGAATGTAACCTTTTTAATCCCTGCATTTGCAATTAGAGATTAAAATTCCATTCCAAGAGCCATTGGGCAGATGGTATAGCATGAAAAATACTGGAGGTATTTTAAAATTGTATTTATACAGAACACCAGATGAATTTGCCAGGCTGTTTCTTCCTGAGCTTAGACATTCTCCTGTGGAAATTGATTGTTTAAGAGGCAGATTTCATTTGCTGGGATTTAGCATTTTTATAGGATTTTAAAGCATCAATTAATCCATCTCTTTTTGTTCAGCCCAGTTGCTTTAAATATGGAAATAAAATCTATATTTAAAGAAACTGCTTCTTAAGAAGATTAAGTCACCTGTGTAAGGGTCACCCAGGTAGGCTCAGAAAGGCTATACAATAATGGAATGGACAGGGCACCAAACCAATTCACCTATTAAATGGATACCGCCTCACATCTTAGGCAATTTAGGCAGTGTGATTCTTATTGAGATTTTTCTCTTAGCTCCCTGCAAGAGCTATTAATTAATTAATTTATTTATTTATTTATTTTATGGTACTGAGGATTGAACCCAGGGGCATTCTATGAGCTACACCTTCAGCCCTTTTTTTTTTTTTTTTTTTTTTGTTGTTGTTTTGAAACAGTCTCCCTAGATAGCTAAGCATCTCCCTAAGTTGCTGAGGCTGGCCTGGAACCTGGAATCCTCCTCTTTCAGCCTTCCAAGTCCTGGGATTACAAGCGTGAGCCACCATGTCTAACTCCTCCAGGAGTTTTTGAAAAATTCTTATAGCTTTTAAACTTTTATTGACATATCATAGATACTGAAAAGTACACAAATCATGACGGGAAATGCACACAGTCATAGATGTATAGCTTGAGGAATTCAGAGTGAGACATAAGAAAATCACTGATATCCCTGAATCTTCTTGCCAAGCAATTTCCTCTGCCAAGGTAACCACTATTCTAATTCTAGCACCAAAGATTCCTTTGCATCTTATTGGAATTTATGAGTAGATTTGTACACTACTTACCCTTTAGTGTCTGGCTTCATTCACACAACATTATGAGATTCATCTACACTGTTGTATGTTCATTATCATCAGTATTGCGTTCATTATCGCTGCTGTATATAAGTACATATAAATATGCCATAATTTATACATTTTACTGCTAATGGATGTTTGGGATGTTTCTAGTTTACAACTATTACAAATAGTGCTTTTGTGATCATTTTTATACATGTGTTTTGATAAACATCTATATGCATTTCTGGTAAGATTAGACCTAGCTGTGGAGTTGCTATTTCAGTTTTTCAAACTGGTTTCATCAATTTCCATACACCCCAGCAGTATATGAGGCTTCCAGTAGCTCCACAACCTGGACAGAAGTGATGTTAGCAATCTAGTGGGTGTACAGTGGTTTTTCACTGTCATTGTAATTTGCACTTCCCTGATCACTAATGAAGTTGAGCACACTTCCATATTAATTGGCTATTGGTCAAGTGCCCATGGAAATCATTTGGCCATTATTCAATTTACTCCTTTTTGTTTCAATTTAAAGAGCTTTGTATATATGCTTGGTGTAAATCTTTTGTGAGATATGTGTATTGCAAATTTCTATCTTGTGACTTGCTTTTGTATTTTCTTGAGTCCTTAAGAAGTTCTTAATTTTAAAGAAATAGAATTCATGGGTAATTTTTTCCCTGAATAGTTAGTACATATATTTTTGTAAAATATATATATATATATTTGCATCTCTGAAGTTCAAAAAATGAACTATGTTGTCTTCTCAAATCCTTATTGTTTTACCTTTCAAATTGGGTCCATGATCCAAATTTATCTTTACATGGTGTCAATAAGGAATTAAATTCATTGTTTTTCATTTAGATATCCTACTGATTCAGCACTGCTTATTGAAAAGACGACCCTTACTCTCAATGCAGTGACATCTTAGTTATAACTCAACTGGTCCTGTGAATGTGGCTCTATTACTGGACTCCTGTCTATCCTCCTATTAATAATATACTCTTTCATTACTGTAGTTTTATATCTCAATATCTGATGGAATAAGTCCTCCAATTTTGTTCTTTTCACTCATTAACTCCTTGACTATGTTATTCTTTTATATTTCCATATAATATATATATATATATATATATATATATATATATATACATATATATGTA
>PVJS01034218.1:0-21698 GCA_004027185.1 Glis glis | reverse complement strand
GGAGGGAGGGAGGGAGAGAGAGAGAGAGAGAGAGAGAGAGAGATAAAACCTACTGACACCCTGATCTCAGATGTTCAGCCTCCAGAACTGTGAGAAAATGAGTTTCATTATTGAAGCCATACAATCTATGGTACTTGGCCATGAAGTAAAAGCCAGTACAGCCACAGTCAATCCTGGAACACAAGCAGGAATGCTTTCATTTGGTTTCTCATTGCCTCCTCACCACTTCTTTAACTGAATTCGTATTTTCTTTTTAATCCAGCTTTCTCAAAATCTAGTACATGGGTAAGGAATATCACAACCTAGAATTTGTTTTTCCTGCAATGCTGGGGATCGAACCTAGGACCTCACACATACCAGGCAACTGCTTAACCACTGAACTATATCCCTAGCACCCCCACAATCTAGAATTTTGAGACAAGACTATTAAAGAGACCATGCTAATTTACCTGCCTTGAACTTTGGAGTCACACTTGGAACCCGGTGGCAATAAAGGACGAGTCTTAGTGAAGGTAAATTCTGGTAATCGCTGATGAGAAAGTCTCTTGGCCTGCAAGCAGGGATCTGAGATGTTTACAATGGTGAGCGCTGGGAGTTTATCTGAGAAAGCAGACCAGAAGAAAACATGTCGTGTTGGCTGGAGAAAAGGAGTCAAACATTAACAGCGTAAGGACCTCTTGGGAAAGAAAACAGAGGCTAGCTACTTCACCTTCAGCATCCAGGGGGGTACTGCTGGGTAAGCCCAGGATTCGAGGATGGCCCCTCTCAATCCGGCGGAGAGCTGCCCAGCACTGCGGATGCTGACAAAGCGCAGAGTAACAGGTTGTTTCATCCCACTGACTCTCATCAGGCAAGTCCATAGTTGAAAATTATTTAGGACAAAGGCCAATCCCACAGCTTTGTAGCCCTTTGGAGAATCAATAATCACAGAATTAGGGAGCATCATTATACATCAGCCATGCAGTCCAGATCTTAATTTGGACTCAAACTATAAAATATTCCTATTGAACCTACGCAGGTAAATGGCGGTCACAAGATAATTAAGGATTGAGTAACAAGTAGTATGAAAATATCTCAGCATGAGGTCAAATAGCAAGAGTTTGAAAGCAGATTGACCTCAGAAGGTCTCCCAATGGGCCATTTAATAGCTGAGTGCCCTGGGACTTAACCAATCTGAGCCTTAGTTTCCTCATCTGTAAAATGAGCCTAAACCTGTTTCACAGTCATTACAAAAAAATAGTTAATGGATATTAAAAAGTCTGGCATGTAGTTCAAAATAAATAGTGGCATCTTTTTCTTTTCCCCTTCATTAATCATTAGGGAGAAGACGCCATTACCTCCGAAAAGCCTTATCAAATTACAACCAGTGAAGTCACAGAAGTGCTTCAGATGGCTCAAACTTTGGAAGACATGCTTCTTTTTTCAATACGCTGTAATTCCCACGCAGGCAGATAAATACTCACCAGCAATGAATGAGTGTGCTGGAACCACAAATCAGTAGATTTGCAGCTGCTTCAGAGAAAATTAGCTTTTACTGACTATGTGGCCTTGGCCAAGTGACTTCACCTCTCTCAGCCAGTTTCCTATTATATGAGTGTGAGTGTGTGTGTGGGGGGGGTCATCCTAAATAGGATTCTACAAGCATTAAAGGAGATAATGTAGCTGGGTGCAGTGGTATATATACCTCTAACTCCAGTACCTGGGAGGCTGAAACAGGAGGACTGCAAGTTAGAGGCCAGCATGGTAACTTAGTGAGACCCTGTTTAAAAAAAAAAAAAAACTGGTGATGTAGCTCAGAGATAGAGCACACCAGGTTCAGTACTGCAATTTTTTTAAAAAAAGAAGATAACATACTTTTGTGTGTGGTACTGGGGATCGTGCTCAGGGGCATTCTACCTCTGAGTTATACCCCTGGCCCTATTTTATAGTTTTGTTTTGTTTTCTGTGGTACTGGGGATTGAACCCAGGGGCATTCTACCTATGAGTTACATACACTCTTGGCCCTATTTTTTTTTTTTTTTGCGGTACTGGGGATTGAACCCAGGGGCATTCCACCTCCAAGCTACAGCCCCAGCCCTATTTTTTATTCTTTATTTTGAAACAGGGTCTCACTAAGTTGCAGAGGTCCTCACTAAGTACCTGAGGCTGGCCATGAACCTACAATCCTCCTATCTCAGCCTCCCAAGTACTGGGATTACAGGTGTGCACCACCATTCCTAGTGATGATGTACTTTTATGTATGATATATAATAGGTAATCAATTCTATCTTCCCTTCTCTACAGATTTTTTAGGCAACTGCTACCACCTTATCCCTATTAACTTTTTTGTTTGTTTTTGTTTCTCCCTACTAACTATTTAAGGACACTGTCCATTTCTTTTTTCTTCTATTCAACACATTTACTGACTACCAAATATGTGAGAGGACCTGTTTTGGGCATAGAGAACAGTAATGAACAAACTCCCTGTTCTAAACAACTTAAAATTTAGATCAAAGGTAGTGAACTGTTGGCCTGGGATTGCACCTAGCCTATGACTTAGTTTGGCCAGCAATATGAGCCAATATTTTAAAACTGAATCCATCTATAATGTCCAGACTTCTGCCTCCTCTTAGAGATGGAAATAGCGGGCCCTGTTCCAACTAAACAGCAATTGGCTGGCGCTGAGCAGCTCTTGCTGTCTTTAGGCCAGGCCTGTTCTATCCAAGTGCAGAGTTTCCCCCACCAAGCCCAACAGTCTCTTAAGTGAGGCAGTTTTCAGTTGCCATTTATCATCGCATTTGCTCTGTTTTTCTCCTAATAGGGAAATCGTTCTCTGTAATCGTGTCTCCATCAAAAGCAGGAAAATGAAAAGTAGGAAAACATGGAGTCTTGAGACAACATGTTTTAAGGGGAAAAGCAGCATTAGTTCTCAGTGGAAGTGAGTTTCTACCTACTTAATATGAAAAAAAAATACAACTCAAATCGTCACTGCAAGAATCCGGTAACAGTTTTAACTGGGAAACATGTAGGGAGAACAATTTAACGAACTAAATAATACAATTTAACAGGTTGTTTTTGAATACGAATGTGATGTTGCATTATTCTTACAAGCAGCTGCTTCTCAGCTGTTCGTTACCTGTCCAGCCCGAATTGAGCCCCGAGATTTAATCAGGTGCATCTTGCTATCGCCAGCATTAGCTCTGTGCTGGCAAAATAATTCGCATTGAAAAAAAGTAGGGAACACTCGTCTTTAATACTATTATTACAAAGTTGTCAGGGATAGTAAGATTAAGGATGGACAGTGGCTTCCTTTGAGTTGAAAAAAATCCCCCGCTCCATTCCGGACAAGGAAAAAAGGGGAAAAAAATCAATAGTACGAGACTCTGGTCTCAGAGCGCCGCGCCTCCGCGGGACTAGAGCGGATTCCAAACCGCTAGGGTTCTGAAGCCGAGTGGTGACGCTAGAGGTCGCGACCCCGAGAGGCCCTGGGCCCCGCCACCAGGCCCCGCCCACCAGGCCCCGCCCCCTCCAAAGGGCCCGCCCATCCGCTCAGTCCACGCCTTCGTCTCCCACGCTAGAGACCCAACCACGCCGTCACCAAGCAGCGGCGCGGAGCATGATGGGGAGCGGACGGAAGCCTGATTGAGCCAAATCAAGTTGATGCGAAAGTTCCAGACATGGTGATGGCGTAAAGCAGAGAAACAGACCTGCGGAGAAACGTGCGCGTCACGGTGGGGCCGAACGACAGCCCCAGCGGGTCAAAACCTCTACGGCGTGGGAATTTCGGAGGTACCGGCGATTGGAGGCGTAGGAGGGCCTGGAGGGAGGCTATGGCGCGCGGGGCACTGTGGGACGCAGCGTGGGCAACGTGGGGCCAGACGGAAGCCTCGGAGGGTCAGACCGTAGCGACGCGGGAAGTCCGGACGCCGTAGCTGCCTGAAGCCGAGGCCTGAGGCTGGGGAGGCTGCGGCCCCGGCGGCGGCGATGGCGGAGAGACCAGAGGACCTAAACCTGCCCAACGCCGTCATCACCAGGATCATCAAGGAGGCGGTGAGTTGCTCGCGCTGGCCGGGGACGACGAGCCGGCTGAAGGGAAGCAGGTCCTGGGCCGGCAGCTTGGCTCACCCCCAGTCTCTCCACAGCTCCCGGAGGGTGTCAACATCTCCAAGGAGGCCCGGAGCGCCATCTCCCGCGCCGCCAGCGTCTTCGTGCTGTACGCCACATCCTGGTGAGCCGGGCACAGCTAGGCAGAGTTCCCCCGGGGCTGGGGATAAGGGAGGCGCAGAGAGGGGTCCCTGGCTTGGAGTTCATGGTCTGAAATAATTGTGTCCCACCTCGGTGGAGAGAGACTCACAGCCCTCCTCCAGTTCTTACAAGTTGCGAAGCAAATTAAACAACAGAATGATTTTGCCCTTTTGTTCAGAGAAGGGAAGGATTAACCCTTGTCACACAAAAACTCATGCATCTAATCCGTATGTAGGTGTTCCCACCACTCCTCTGGATACTCCTTTCCCCACCCACGGCACGCGCAGCGAGGAGGAGGCCCAACAGCCTCCAATCCCTTGTTTTTTTCTTTCAGTGCCAACAACTTTGCAATGAAGGGAAAGCGCAAGACACTCAACGCCAGTGATGTGCTCTCAGCCATGGAAGAGATGGAGTTCCAGCGGTTCGTTACCCCGTTAAAAGAAGCCCTGGAAGGTAAGGACCTTTCTGTTTTCTAAGTAAGATAGAAGATAGTCATCCTGTGTGACCTGTTCACCTGGCCCTGAGGCTTTCAGGTGGGTCCCTTTAAGTCTAGTAGGCCAGTACTGGGTGCAACTCCATTCAGTTTGCACCACCTCAGATGTCTGTGATTCTGGGCAGGTTATTTTTCCTTCTGTGCCTCTGCTTCTCCACTTATACCATGGAGTTACCTGGCGCAGCCTCTGGTTCATTCTTCCAGCCCTACCTCCTAATCCCCTCCTCCTTCCTTACAGCATATAGACGGGAGCAGAAAGGCAAGAAGGAAGCTTCAGAGCAAAAGAAGAAAGACAAAGACAAAAGAACAGATTCAGAAGAGCAAGACAGAAGCAGGGATGAGGACAATGATGAAGACGAGGAAAGGCTGGAAGAAGAAGAACAGAACGAAGAGGAGGAAATAGACAACTGAACGGGGTGGGCACACTGTGGCACTGTGGAAGCTACCACTCTGAAATGTGGTACATGTTTATGTGAAGCTTTTCCTTGCTGGGCAGGGTAGTCTCGGGCACAAGTGCCTGAGAAGATCAAAATAAAAACTGTCTAGAATTATCTTCAAAACAAGCGCTTCCCAGACTCAGAGCATCTGAGTGGCAGAATCCTGTTTTGCTTAATCAGTATGAGGTTTTGACTTTTTGGTAAGAGAGATTCTCAATGGCTGATTAATCAATTTTATATCTCATGTTTACTTACATGTAAATTTAGGTACTTTTCTTTCCCAGGTCTCCTTACTTCTCCAAAAAAAAAATGTAACTTCCATGCTGCCTGCTATGTTCCAGATGACAGAGGCAGTGAAGAAGGCTCAAGAAAAATTGAGGCTTTGATCATGGTCACCCTATGTTTGATTGTACAGTACTTGGCAATAGTAGCTTATTAAGGATGGTCAGAATGGTTTAGCTTTAGGAAACTACTAAAAAGCTGTGGGAGAATAATGAAATCTGTCCTGTCTTCACTTGACAGTTGCATTAATTGAGTTTGGTTTTCTGAAGACCCAATTGGTTTGTAGTCCTCCTTTATTTCCTGTAGACATTCCATCTGCTGGGATAGCTACACTCTGGGCACATGTGCTCTTAAATTAGCGATGTGGATTAGAATTAGACAAGCAAGGGTGCCAGTGTCTTACTTTTACAAAACAGATGGCTAAGTATTAGATGTACCTCACTGCCTACCACTGTACAGCGTCAGGCTTTATCAGCACCTCCTGGAAGGTGTAAAATCCCAGGATTTTTCTTCTTATACTTCATCTCCCAGTCTTGTGTCTTTGGCTTTTCGTTCTTTTAATTCATGACATGTTCCAGACTTTATTTCCTCTAGACACAACTTTTTCCCTCTGTGCTTCTCACTTCTGCCTCTTCTCTGTTTCCCATATCCACATTCTCTCTTTCACTCACTTCATCTGCCACTCTAGGAACTTTGATGACCTGCTTAATATCTCAAAGTGCAGGTTCCTCTGATTCCTTAGTTCTAACCTCATATCTTTTAAAAATGACATTGTGACACTCCTCTGAACCTTGAGGGAAATGATGGTGCTCATGAATCTAATCCTCCACCCCAACCATTCCCTTTAACTGCTTCTAGAGTGTCTCTGTTGGCCTTTCTTAGTCTTCTTCTCTTTCCATTCACTGTTCCAAGCACTTTTTTTTTTAATCTGAGTTGAGCGCTTGGGATTTGACAGGTAGTGTGGTGAAGTTTGACACTGTTAACTTGTTAAATTAATACAGTAAAAAAGTTTGTTGATAAATGACTAAAGACTGTGTAGAAGGTTACAATGCTTTGTACAAATAAAGAACTTTCTTGTTTAAAGTGATGACATACTAGCTGGCTGTGGTGGCACACGCCTATAGTCTGCCTGTTGTTCCATCACTGGGGAGGCTGAGGTGGGAAGAGCCCTTGAATTTAGGAGTTCAAGACCAGCCCAACAACATAGCTAGACCCCATCCCAGGAAAAAAAGAGTCATAAAATGATGACATATATGTATACGGTATGTGCTTTTGGAGAAGACCCACTGATCATGCCCCATACAGTGTTTGAGGTGCAGACTGGGCGGGACATTTTGCACACATGGGATCCTGCATCGCCTTGGATGACCAGCAGATGCTGCTGGTTCACAGGCAAGGCTGCTGCTCTTCCACCACAGCAAGAGCATTTGGTGGCTCTGCTGGCACTGTACACATGCTAGATGCTCAGCAGCTCCATTGAGCCCATCCTGTGTCTGACACTGTTCTAAAGGTTTTCAGGTATTAACTCTTAAGCCCTATAAAGCAGCACTGCTATTACCTCCATTGTCTCTTAACCCCAGCTCTTCTATTACCTCTCCAACTACATAGATTTTTCAAACCATAAAAAAAAAACATTTCACAAAGATCAGCCCTAGTGGTTACTTGGTTTAGTGGCTTTTTCCTTCTCCAAAGCAGAAACATCCTTTATTAATTCCCATGAGCACCACTCTAGGCTAAGCCCTCAAGTTTCATCTGGACTCCTGTGGCTTCCTTTGAGCTCAGTTTCCTGCCCCATCTCTGCTTCCCCTGTATTCTGCTTGCCAAGTAGAGCTTCTGGGACATGGTTATATTATAGTCCCTCCCTGCTTCCTGTTATATTCAAGCTGGGTGTGGTGGTACATGCCTGTAATCCCAGCTACTCAGGATGCCAAGGAATGAGGATCAAGTTCGAGGCCGTTCAGAGCAGCACAATTCACAATAGCAAAATTATGGAACTAACCTAGGTGTCCATCAACAGATGAATGGATTACAAAATTATGGAATATCCATACAATGGAATTCTCAGCAATAAAGAACAAAATTATGTCATTTGCAGGAAAATGGAAAGACCTGGAGAACATTATGTTAAGTGAGGTTAGCCAGTCAGAAAGTGAAGGGTCTTGTGTTTTCCCTAATATGTGGAAGCTAGGGAGTAATTGGGATACGAGAGGGCTTCATATAATGAAGGAGAAAACCTCATTGGAGCCAGGGAGGTGGTCTAGGGGAGGGGGAAGAGTGAGGATCAATGAAGGAATTACTACCATCAGCTTTATGCACATATGTGAAAATACCAATGTCAATCTCAGTACCCTCTATGGGGAAGGCAGGGATGGAGAGAAAGCTGGGTGGGGGAGTTTAAAGCCAGCCTAGGAGGAAAAAATGCTAGGGATGTAACTCAGTTGTAGAGCGCTTGCCTAGCAAGCTCTGGGTTCAATCCTTTGTACTACAAAAAATAAACGTAAATAAAATCCATACTTAGATCATTATTCAAAATCTGCATAAGGAAGGCTTACCCAACCATCCTTTTTTTTGTATGTGTGTGTGTTTGTGTGTGTGTGTGTGTGTGTGTGTGTGTGTGTGTGTGGTACTGGGGATTGAACCCAGGGGCACTCTACCTCTGAGCTACACCTCCAGCTGTTTTTTTGTTTGTTTGTTTGTTTTTTGAAACAAGGTCTCACTAAGTAGCTGAGGCTGGCTGTGAACCTGAAGTCCTCCTGTCTCAGCCTCCCAAGCACTGGGATTACAAGCATGCACCACCATGCCCAGCTCCAACCATCTATTTTAGTCTGCTTTCCAATGTAAGGCTATATGTGCTCCAGTCAAGAATGGATCCTAAAAATCTCTCCTCTATGACTTTAATACATCCTTCCCCATCCCTCACCAAACTAACTTCCTAACTATGTTTTCTGAGAGGGAACTATGACTTAAAACTACACGACTTCTTCCAGGTCATCCTTTTTCCCAGCCATACTTGCCATTCCTGTAGTGGTGTCTGGATTTTGAAGGTTTTTTTTTTTTAATATGGAACACTTCATGCATTTGTATGTCATCCTTGCACAGGGGTCATGCTAATCTTCTCTGTATCGTTCCAATTTTAGTATAGATGCTGCCAAAGCAAGCACAAGTTTTTCATTTTTTAAGCAGGTTCCTTCATGCCTAGAGATTGGAGGGTAGCAGAGTTCCTGTCCTAACCCATTCAAAACTACTTCTGCAGCCTAACCCCCTCTTTTTACCAGTGGGAAAAAAGGCTCCTTAGAAGTGACTTGTCAGCCAGGTGTGGTGGCACATGCTTATAAACCTAGTACTTGGGAGGCTGAGACAGAAGGATCGCAGGTTCAAGGACAGCCTCAACAACATTGTGAGACTCAGCAACCTAGAGAGACCCTGTTTCAAAACAAAACAAAAAAAAGGGGGCCAAAGGTGTAGCTTGGAGGTAGAATGCCCTTGGGTTCCATCTCCAGTACCAAAAAAAAAAAAAAGTGACTTGTCAGATTCCGACCACACTAATTTATGAAAACAAATCATAGCCTTTTGCCCTGATTTTCCCTCTCTCTCTCTTTCTTTTCTTTTCTTTTCTTTTCTTTTTATTTATTTTTTTTTTTCTGTACTGAGGATTGAACCCAGGGGCATTCTACCTCCAGGCTATATCCCCAGCACTATTTTATTTTTTATTTTGAAACAGGGTCTCAGTTGCTAAGACTGACCTCGAACCTGAGATTCTCCTCACCCCCCGCAAGTACCAAGTACTGGGATTACAGGCATGTGCCACCGTGCCTAGCAAAATTAACCATTTTAAATGAACGATTTGGTGGTATTTAGTACATTCACAAAATTGTGCAACCTCCACCTCTGTCTAGCTTCAAAATATTTTCATCACCCTGTACTTGTTAAGCGGTTACTCCATGCCTCCCCCCCCCCCAGGCCCTTGCAACCACCAGTCGCTTCTTGTCTCATTTCTGGCCCCATAAACTTCACCAGATCCCTCACAATCCTCATACTCTGCCTCAACCACACCACCACACACACACCGTCTTTCAGATGTCACAGTACCCATCACAGGTCTGATGCCTCTATCAGACTTGATTTCTTAAATGCCTGTGTCTTTTACATCACATCTCTCAAACCATGGCACAGAGCAGGATCTGAGTAATTAATTACGCTGGAATCAATTTTCTCTGAAAACCTGGAAGGCCGTCTGGTGCTGAACTAGACAACTTTAAAGTGCTCAGTTTGCAAAAATGGACTTAGCTATTATGTTAGGCATTATGGTGTTGCTTTATTGTCCTTGACATCCAATTGTTCTTTCACCAAAAAATGAACCAGCGCCAAGTTTGTGCGAGGTTGGGGAGAGAACTTGTAAAGTCAACCTAGGGGCGAAGCTAGGGCGGTACCGGCCTTCCGCGCCCGGCCCCTTCGGCTCCTTTCAGCCTTTCCCTGCCCTAGCGAGGCCCCGGAGGGGCGGGCTCTCCACCCCCCGGCACACCTGATTGGCCAGGCCTCAGCAGGCGTGGGCGGGGCCGCCAGGAGAGCGCCCGCGGGGGCGTGGCCTATACGCGAGTGGAACGCGCCGAGGGGGGAGCTGCTTCCGGGTGAGCCGCCCCGCCCCCACGTGGGGCCTGGGTGACAAGAGCGGGAGACTGCGGTGGTTGGAGCAGCGGCTCGGAGCTCTTAGGGAGGCAGGTGAGCTGGGGCCGGACTCCGGGCGATGGCGGATTTGGAGGGGGGCTCCAGAACGACGCTGAGGCTGTTGCACTGAGTCCCGCATCCCCAGGTGGTGGTGCGCGCCTGAAGCGCTGTGCTGCAGCAGGGGACGAGTCTCCGCGGGCCTCTGTTTGGGTTAGATGGTCCTGCAGCAGCCCGGGTTGGGGCCCCGAGTCTGGGGTCCCTTCCCCTCGCTGAGCTCCACCATCCCCTGGAGACCGCTAGGGCAGTCTCCGTCAATGCAGAGCCCGAGGTGCGTTGCAGGCTGGAGGAGGGAGGTGGAAACAATAAGAGGCGCTCGTGCTAGGCGTAGCACGCATTGGCCCATTCAGTCCTTACAACAACCCATTGAGGTTCAAGTCCCCACTTAATAGATGAGGAAGCCGAGGTCACACAGCTGCAAAGTGGCAGAACCAGCATGTGTACCCACGACTATGGGACTCCAAAACCCACACACTCACCCACCCTACTACCACCAGCAGCAGGTCTAGAGTTAGGGTGCTACCTTTTCCCTCCCTCACCCCTTCACCTGGAGCTCTCCATAAGCCCCGCTCTGCTGGGAAGAAAATTTCAAATCTGTTCTTACAGTATCAGGGGCATGGTGGGCACTGAGGACCGGGCTGTTGGAGAACTGAATTCCAGCCCGGATCTGCAATGGACCTGCTGCGTAATCCTGGGTCAGTGACCTTCTCTGAACCCAGTTCACCTCTGTTTCAGTGATGTGATTAGCCAAGATATCATAGGAGGCTGTGGAAATAACAGCTTCTCCTTCTAGCTCCAAATCAATGAGCCCAGAGGAGATTTGGCTTTTCAAAGCCCTAGGGCCAGGCTGAGGTCTCAGTCTTCTCTTTAATCTCTGTATCTAGCTCTGGGGCAGGCCAGAGTAGATATTCAGGAAATGTGGGTTGATGGAACAGGCAACCATTCCATCCCTTTTAGAACTGCAGGACTGCTACTGACCTGGGCCTTTCTGGGGCTTTGGGTTTCTCGGCCCTGGCCCTTCTACCTAGCTGGCGGTTGTGACTGCCTCCTCCTGGGCCAATGGCAGAGCCTGCCAGAGCTGGCAGCAGCTCCCAGCCCTGTGCCAAGAACACAGCCTCTGGGATCCTCAGTGCAGTACAACCTGGGGGGCTCAGGCACTGCGGCTCTTTCTCCACCCCTCCTAAGTTAGGTTACTCCTAGGTTGGAGGTGTTGCCTTTGGAGAAAGGCCAGCCCTTCACAACCAGTCTGAAAGGCTATCCTTCCATGTGCCTTCTTCCATGAAGCTGTCATCGACTCCCAGAGACACAGCCCCTGGTCACCCCTCTACTCTGGCATCTGTGTGGTGCTGGGAGGCAGAGACCCCACATCAGGTATCTTGGAACACCCTGTGACTATCCTCCCTTCTAGGTGTGGTGCAGGAGGCACAGGGCTGTTGTAGGAGATTTCGTTCCAGCTCAACCCTACTCCCAATGATAATAAAATTGGCTACACGCTTACTGTGTGTCTACGTGGTGCCAGACACATACCTCATCACTATTTCTAATCTCCGCAGCCTTGCAAGCTCGATAATATCGGCCCATTTCATAGGTTATCAAATGGAGGCTATGAAAGGCCACCAGCCTTGCCCAAAGTTACAGATCAGACCTGGGGCTTTTAACCCTGAAACATGTTTTTTTCTGCACCACCCTCTATTGCTCTGTAGTGAAACTAACCTGCTCTAATGTGGGTGAACAGAGGTGCTGGACCTCATGGTAACTTGTTCCTGTAAGTGTGGTGACATAGGATTTAAGCTGAGTTTTGCAAGCTCCCTTCATTTGGAAGACAGGCCCTCCCAGTGTGCAAGTATCTTCAGAACTTTGAGGGACTTTTCCCAAAGCAAAACCCTGGCCTGATTTGACTCTGCAAAACATGGATGCTGCTTGGAGTGTTTTCCCACCCCACAAATATTTATTAAGGGCATATTGTAACGGGCTATGTGGGGTAGGTCACAGTGCTAGCCTGGAAGCCAGGAGTCTCAGGGTCAATACCTAACTCTGGGCAGGGCGTGGTGGCACATGCTTGTAATCACTTGTAATCCCAGTACTTGGGCGGCTGAGACAGGAGGATCGCAGTTCCAAGTCAGCCTCAGCTACTTAGTGAGACCCTCAGCAACTTAGCAAGACCCTGTTTCAAAATAAAGAATAAAAAATAGGGTTGGGGGTGTAGCTTGCAGGTAGAATGCCCCTGAGTTCAATCCCCAGTACCGCCAAAAAAAAAAAAACTAATTCTGTGCTTCATTCGCTGAGTGATCTCAAGCAAGTCCTGAGTCCCTCTGCACCCCATTTTTTCACATTAAAATGTAAAGAATTAGCTGGGTGTGCCTGTAATCCCAGTACTTGGGAGGCTAGACAGGAGGATCAAAACCAGCATGTGGTTACTTAGCAAGACACTTTCATAAATAAAATAGGGCTGAGGGTATAGGTCAGATGCAGAACACCCCTGGGTTCAATCCCTGGTGTCACTCACACACACACACACACAGGATTAAAGTGGATCGTTGATTTTCAACTTTTTAATTCTTTCAGCACTAATACCCCTTTCTCAATCTATTATCTCTGTGACCCCCCAAATAAAATACCAGATCAAAGTAGAACTGCTCTAGTAAGGCCTCCCCTTCCACTTTTGCCCTCCCCGGCTTCTGGGATGAAGTTTGCATAGCCCAGCTCATAGCCAGTCCTGCTGGATGCTTCTGTTGGACAAACCGAAGGCAGTGGCTCCCTCAGCCTCCTAAAGGAGATGGAGATGTGAGGCCAGTTAAACGCAGTGGTGGATTCCAGAAGCCAGGGGCCTGCTACAAAGATTGTTCTCAGGAAAGTGAATCAGAGACATGTGGACTTGACTCTCCAGGATGACTTTAAACAAGTCACATAACCTGTCTGAGCTTCCATTTCCTCGTTACTAAAAGTCAGGACAATCCTTGCAATTAAATGAGATCATAATAGTATAGAGCTCCTATTCCAGTGCCCAGCACCTAACTAATACACTCAATATATTTTTCTGTTGTTTCTTCCATTTCTCCAGTGCCCAGAGGCAGAGGCAGTATGGGCAGAGAGATACCTACTAAATCAAATGTTACCAGTATTTGAGGGATAATATTTGTTTTTGTTGTTGTTGTGGTGGTGGTGGTGGTGGTGGTAGTACTGGGGATGAAACGGAGGGGCATTCTACCTCCAAGCTACACCCCCAGCCCTATATTTTATTCTTTTATTTTGAAACAGGGTCTCACTAAGTTGCGGAGGTCCTCACTAAGTAGCAAGGCTGGCCTCGAACCTGTGATCTTCCTGTCTCAGCCTCCCAAGTACTGGCATTACAAGTACTGGGATTACTGGCGCCACCACGCCCAGCTGGGGATAATATTTTAAACCCTGCATTTGGAGTCTAGAACAAATTCAAATTCTGGCTGGGTCGCTAACTATCTGTGCCGTCTCGGACAAGTGACTCAACCCCTCTGAGCTGAATTAACCCCTGGCAGACAGGAGAACAGAGAATCTTGCGCAGAATAGGTAGGTAGGACCTCATCTATGCTGAGTGATTGCTCATTCGGGGATTGAGACATCTTTGGGGAGGCCTGGAGTGCCCCTGTGTCAGATGCTGCTGCTGGCAGGCCCACCCTGGGGTGTGGGGATAGGGTGGGTCCCTGTGTGGCTCCTGATAACCCCAACCCTGCCAAGGGGGAACGTGGGATAAGATGGGCCCCTGAGCTGGGAGGGAGCTCCAGGGGCCAGAGAGACTGGGCAGAAGGGCAGCACATCGAAGGATCCCAGGATTCTAGAATACACCAGAGTTCTAGTCCTGCTGTGTTCGCTTCTGTTGTGACCTTGGGTAAGTCCCTGCCCACTCTGAGCCTTGATGTCCTGCTTGTCTGAGAAGCAGCTGGACTCGGGCCGGCCAGCTCCCCACGTTCTGTGGCTCTTTTGTTTTTTTTTTTTTCCTTCTATTTGGCTATCAGGTGTTTTCCTAGGGTACCAAAACAAAATGTAACTCTGCCTCCTCTCCAAATCTGGCTTCCCATCGCCTTCTTCCTGCCCTGTCCCTGTCTGCTGCCCTCTGGGTCAGGCCTGAGAGACTGCCTCTTGGCTGCCTCAAGATGGCCCTTCCTTCTCCGCCCTCTGCCCCCCTCCCCCTGCAGCCTCTGTGCGCCTCTGCTTCCGGTCTGCTCTGCTCGGCCACAAGATTTATCTTCCTAAGGCCAGGCTTTGACCAGGCTACTCCTCTCCTCCCTGCTTAGAAATCTCCCCTGGCCCAGCTGGCCCCCTGGTCCCCTCCCTCCTCTCCATCCACAGGTGCCTCCACTACCTCCTCAGGGCCTTAGGACAGTCCACAGCAGCCTCCTTCCCCAACTTTGCCCCTCTCTTCTCTTCCTGCAGGAATGCCATCTCTTACCCCAAGGAACCCACTTCCCCGCACAACTAAGTTCTAGCTCTTGTCTTCCAAAAGCCTCTCTGCCCTCCTGACTCACACAGGAACCGTGGCTCGCTTGTGGCCAGACTCCTCCCGTGTGACATGCACCCCACAGCCCCATCTCCCAGGACTACCCCGTCTCACAGGTAGCCAAGGAGAAGTCACCTGTGAAAGTGCCCAGTGTGGCCTGGCACGAAGCAGGTGCTTAAGAAACGTGATGCCGGGCGTGGTGGTACACTCCAGTAATCCCAGTACTTGGGAGGCTGAGAAAGGAGGATCACAGGTTCAAAGCCAGCCTCAGCAGCTTAGTGAGGCTGTCAGCAACTTAGCGAGATCCTGTTTCCAAATAAAAAAAATAAAACAGGGCTGGGGGTATAATTTGGAGGTAGAATGCCCCTGGGTTCGATCCCTAGTACCACACACACACACACACACACACACACACACACAAAGAAACACATGTGAATGCCCCACTTCCTTTTGCCTCCTATCCCTTACCTGGCATGTAGGGCATATTTTCTTGTACTTCATGTAATTAAATATTTACTGTGGGTCAGAGTCCATGTGTGGGCCTGATAGAGTGGGGGAGGCAGAAATGAACCCTTCCCCGACCTTGCCCTGCAGAAGCTCTGTCTACTGGCACAAGATAAGACAGGTTCACAAAGAACTGTTATATAAGAGCTGGGCATTAATCCCAGTACTTGGGAGGCTGAGACAGGAGGATCACAGGTTTGAAGCCAGCCTCAGCTACTTAGCAAAGCCCTCAGCAACTTACCAAGACCGTTTCAAAATAAAAAAGCTGGGGATGTAACTCAGAGGTAGAATGCCCCTAGGTTCAATCTCCAATACAAAAAAAAAAAAGACAAAACTGACCTGTTAATATAAGAGAGCTGGTAGTGTGGGCCAGACGCCTCAGCGGGAGGGGAGGAGAGGCTGTAGACTGGGGTGAGGGGAGGCTGCGAAGAGCCCAGGCCTGCTAGGTAAAGAGAACAGGGTCCCACCGCAAAGCAAGAAGGCGACACTCTGCTTTGTAGCTAGTGAGGCTCCTTGGCTGGTAAGGACAGCATTAGTGGTCACCTGTGGGAGAAGGTCATGTGAGGCTGTCCCTGTGTTACGTGTACTGTTTGATCCTCTTAGTGTGTGTTGTGTCCGACAGGACGTCCACATACCAAGCTGTTGGCAGTGGTTTTCACGTGAGGTAGAATTACAGGGGATTTTTCTTTTTGCTTATCTGCCTTTCTAAAATTTCTGCCATAAATATGGGCATTTTTCATGGAATAAACAAAGCTTAAATGTTGGCTCGATGAGTGCTTCTTAAAGTATGCCCAGGGAAGGATTAGTTTTGTTTTCTTTTTTTTTTCCAATCCATTGATTGGGGGTGGGGGGGTACTGGGGATTGAACCCAGGGGTGTTCTATCTCTGAGCTACGCACCCTGCCCTTTCTATTTTTTTATTTTGAAATAAGTTTTTTCTAAATTACTCCACACTGGCCTGAAACCTGTGATCCTCCTGTTTCAGCCTGCCAAGTACTGGGATTACAGGTGTGCACTTCCCCACCCAACCCAATCCATTGATTATTTAATAAAGTATGATAAAAAATAATGACTAGAGCCAGGCGTGGTGATGCATGCCTATAATCCTAGTACTTGGGAGGCTGAGACAGGAGGACTGAAGGCTTAAGGCCAGACTCAGCAACTTAGTGAGGCCTTCATGAACTTAGTGAGACCTTGTTTTTTTTTTTTTTTTTTTTGGTACTGGGGATTGAACCCAGGGGCGTTCTACCTCCGCGCTACACCCCCGGCCCTATTTTTTTATGCTTTATTTTTGAAACCAGGTCTCACGAAGTTGCGGAGGGCCTCACTAGGTGGGGGGGGGGCAGAGGAGAGAGCGAGAGAGAGAGATCGCGCACGCGCGCACATGTGCGCTGAGGTTGGCCGCGAACCCCGATCCTCCGATCTCCGCTTCCCAAAGTACTGGGATTACAAGCGTGCGCCACCACACCCAGCTCCCGACCCTATTTTTTATAATTTATTTTGAAACCGGGTCTCACAAAGTTGCGGAGGGCCTCACTAAGTAGAGAGAGAGAGAAAGAGAGACAGGGAGAGAGAGAGAGAGAGAGCTGAGACTGGCCGCGAACCCAGATCCTCCGGTCTCCGCCTCCCAAAGTACTGGGATTACAAGCCCAGCGACCCTGTTTCAAAATAAAAAAGGGTGGGGGTGTAGCTTGGAGGTAGAATGCCCCTGGGTTTAATCCCCAGTACACCCCCCCACCCGCCAATTAATGACTAGAAAATTGTCCTTCTTAGCCAGGCATGGTGGTGCATGCTTGTAATCCCAGTACTTGGGAGGCTGAGACCGGAGGATCCGGGTTCTCGGCCAGCCTCAGCTACTTAGTGAGGCCCTCCATAACTTAGTAAGACTCTGTTTCAAAATAAAGAATAAAAAATAGGGCTGAAGGTGTAGCCCGGAGGTAGAATGCCCCTGGGCTCAATCCCCAGTACCACCAAAAAAAAAAAAGAAAATTGTTCTTCTTTTTAATAAGTCTTATAAGTGCCAAACCCAAAAGTCCTGTCAAGTCCTGTCATTAGATTCCAGTTGCTACGCAGCTTCTAAAGGCTTCCTTTCATTTCTCTCCGTACCTTGGAGGCCCGCAGGGATTGAGGGACACTGTCTGAGTCGCACTGGGCTAGAGAGAAAGGAGGCAGGAATCTGGAAGGGCTGTCTTCCAGATGTGACCATCTCCTGGGGACAGGGGCCATGTTTCACATGCTTCCTGTTGCCCCCCACAGAGCTGAGCACGCAGCAGACACCCCAAGAACCAACCATCCCTGCACCCCAGCAGCCACACCATGCAGCCCCAGTCTGTGCTGCACAGCGGCTACTTCCACCCTCTGCTTCGGACCTGGCAGGCAGCCACCGCCACCCTCAGTGCCTCCAACCTCATTTACCCCATCTTTGTCACGTGAGTTCCCAGGAGTAGGCCTGCCCTCGGATCTGCCCAGGGTGGGGGCAGGTGTGTGACTGGAGCAGGCATCGGTATTGCTGGTGGGGGGAGGTTTAAATTGAGCTATCACAGCCTGGCATGGTGGCACACACCTGTCATCCCAGCTACTTGGGAGGCTGAGGCAGGAGGATGGCAGGTAATAATAATAATAATAATAATAGGGCCGGGGGTGTAGCTCCATGGTAGAGCACTTACCTAGCATGAAAGAGGCCCTGAGTTTCATCCCCAGTACCTCACACACTCAAAAAACATTGGAGTGTCACCTGAAAGCTCAGGGTATTGGAAGTGGCCTACTGGGTTAAGGACAGAGCAGTCTTAGGAATAACATGAGCCTTGAAAAGAGTTCAGTCACCCCATTTGTAAAAGAATTATCACCCTTGCCTGCTCTCCTGAGATTTTGCAATAAAACCAAAGTAGAGAAGGTGCTCTGTCTGTTGTTCAGTCTGCTGACACTCACGCCATCGTGATTAACAGTAGTGACAGCAGATGTTTATTAAGTACTTCATGTGTACCAGGTCCTGTGCTAGCAACCTGCATACATTATCTCATTCAATCCTGACAGCATTTGTATGAGGAAGGGAACTATTACCCTCATAAGGACATCCCCATCGGAGCGGTGTTATCTCCAGAAGGGCGGGGATTGTGTCTGCCTTGTTCACTGTTGTATTTTCAGCACCTAGAATGGTACCTGGCTCACAATAAGTGCTCAGTAAATTTCTGTTGCATGAATGAACTGATCTATGCAGAAGAGCCCGAGGTTCCAAGAGATGATACAATTTGGCCAAATCACCCAGTGAAAAAGTAGCTGGGATAGTAAGCAAAGACCTTGTGACCTCAGAGTCCAGGTTCTCGACCACTGAGTCCTCCCTGTGATTACTGTTCTTTTAGTACAGTTGCTCTTATTGTCACTGTTATTCTTGTTGTTCCTATTATTATTTCAGGCCCTGGGCTTGGCCAGGCAGGGGAGCCAGACACGGGATCCCATCCCCCTCCCTCCATCTCCTCTCCCACATTCCTTCCCAGCTTCCCAACCATCCTGCCCCGTCACCCCCTCACCACTGGCCCTTCCCGCAGCCACCAACCCATAGCCCACCCCCCGCTCTTGCAGGGACGTTCCTGATGACGTACAACCCATCGCCAGCCTCCCCGGAGTGGCCAGGTAGGAGGCACGTGGGGGAGGGCAAGGAGATGATGGAGGGAGGGCTTTCACAGGTGGAGGTGCCAGGAGGCAGAAACAGACCCCGAAGGTAGACGATCTGGAGAGGCAAATGTCAGCTCAGTGGAGAGAAGGGTCTCCCAGGGACCAAAGCGGTCACACAGTGGAGGAGGCAGCAGCTGGTGAAGGAAGGACCGCACATCACTGGGCGCCATAGGAGAGGCTGTTGCAGAGGGGAGCTGAACTTGAGATGGAGTTTGGTAGAGCCTTGGAGGAGCCTGCCACAGCTAGTTCCATAGTTCTGCTGCTTGGGCTCTGTCTTCTCACCTGTTTGGTGGGCACTCTCCTTCCCCGCCCTGTCCCTGTGGGGCTTGCACCCTCCTGGTGCCGGGCGCAACTTGGCTGTTAAGGGAAGCACAGTGCAGAGGAGCAGGGACCTGCCTCCCTTCAGCTCCTCCCCTCCCCTCCCAGGTACGGTGTGAACCGGCTGGAAGAGATGCTGAGGCCCCTGGTGGAGGAGGGCCTGCGCTGTGTCCTGATCTTTGGCGTCCCCAGCAAAGTTCCCAAGGTGAAGAATCGGAGGAAGGGTTAAAGAAGGGATAAGGGTGGGTTGAGATTCTGCACCGACCATGTCTTCACTCCCAGCTTGTGCTGGCCCTGGGGACACAGGTGAATGGCCACAGTCCCTGCTCTTCAGACAGCACCCCTGTGGGGTCAGGAAGCTAAGTGGGGCTTTGACATGCTGACACCCAAGCTAAGTCAAGTCCCTCTCTGGGTCTTTGCTATCCTCTCTGTAGGTGGGGACAGTCCTGTGTGCTGTGATGGTGACAGGAGAGGGCCGGCCACCATGTCCCCCAGAAAGCTTCCTGTACAGACACACAGCTTTGTCCTTCCCCTGCCCCTAGGATGAGCGGGGCTCCGCAGCCGACTCAGAGGATTCCCCAACTGTGGAGGCAATCCGCCTATTGAGGAAGACCTTCCCCAGCCTCCTGGTGGCCTGTGACGTCTGCCTGTGCCCCTACACCTCCCATGGTCACTGCGGTGAGCTCCCTCCCTCCCACCAGCCCTGTTGCCCCCTGCGCACACTGCCCAGTTCTCCCCAGACTGGGCGCAGGCCAGGGCCCAGAGTGTTCCCTCACGCCCAGCCATCTGGTCCCGCAGGGCTCCTGAGCGAGAAGGGAGCATTCAGGGCCGAGGAAAGCCGCCAGCGGCTGGCAGAGGTGGCCCTGGCCTATGCCAAGGCAGGTGAGTGAGCCCCCAGCAGGAACGGGCACCTCCGGGTCAGGGAGGTGGTAGGGTGGGGAGGAGGGCGCCAGAGTTCTGAAGACCCCCTCTGCCCCTCAGGCTGTCAGGTCGTAGCCCCGTCAGACATGATGGACGGACGAGTGGAAGCCATCAAGGAGGCCCTGATGGTACATGGATTTGGCAACAGGGTACGGGCCGGGAGCGCAGCGGGGTGTGGGAGGGAGGAGAGTGCTTGGACCAGCCCCGTCCCCACGTGCCAAGACACAGCCGAGGACAGCACTGGACGAGGCCATCGGGGTTCATCTCAACTCTGCACCTCAGATGCAGAAATCAAGGCTCGGTGCGCCAGTGAGACTAGAATGCAGGCACTCCGCTTCCTAGCCTGGCCCTGTCTCTCCCTCGAGCACCTGGAAAGGGCTGACTCAGCCGAGACCCCCACTGTCTCCCATAGGTATCAGTGATGAGCTACAGTGCCAAATTTGCTTCCTGTTTCTATGGACCTTTCCGGTGAGTGGGGTGGGCAGGGGTCTGCTGTTAAATCCCCAGCCCGTTAGCTCAGAGCTGGAGCCCACCCTGGTGACTGCTTCGCAGGGATGCGGCTCAGTCAAGCCCGGCCTTTGGAGACCGCCGCTGCTACCAGCTGCCCCCCGGGGCCCGGGGCCTGGCCCTCCGAGCAGTGGTAAGTGACCAGAGCTCCAGCCCCATGCACACCCTCCCTGCCTGCCCCCTTCCCCCGCACCGCCCTTACTGTGCCCTCACGCCTTAGGACCGGGATGTGCGGGAAGGAGCCGACATGCTCATGGTGAAGCCGGGAATGCCCTACCTGGACATCGTGCGGGAGGTGAAGAACAAGGTGCGCACAGATCAGAGACAAGGGACCCAGAAGGCTGGGGGGTTGATCCATAGACCCGGGACTTTAGGTCGAGGGGCTCGGCATCTCAGAGTTGGAAGCGGTCTGCCCTGAGCGGGAGGGAGGCTTCTCATCCCACCGCCGCCCAGGAACCGGTGTGGCCTCTGTACCAGGGCTCACTGCAGCCCTCCAACAGCTCTGGGTGGCTTTTCTAGAATGGGCTGGGCTGCTGGCATCCGTGACTCAGAACGGTGCTCACAGATTGGGCAGGGGGAGGGGGGAAGAGACACTCCCAGAGCACAGCCACTCTCCATCTCAACCCATGTGCCCACCGCTGCCCTCCAACAGCACCCCGAGCTCCCTCTCGCTGTGTACCACGTGTCTGGAGAGTTTGCCATGCTGTGGCACGGAGCCCGGGCCGGGGCGTTTGATCTCAAGGCTGCTGTACTGGAGGCCATGACCGCCTTCCGCAGAGCAGGTGAGGGACGGGGGCGGGGGGTGTGACCTGTGCCCCAGGGACTGGTGGGCACTTTGCCTAGGCAGGGAAACAAAGTCATAAGATGGCCTGGAAATACAATAGGAAGGGAGGTGGAAGGACAGACCAGAAGATGCAACAGTGAAGAGAACACAATCCCGTGTTGCTTTTTGGTTGTGAGAACTTAGGCAAGAGCCGGGCGTGGTGGCGCACGCTTGTAATCCCAATACTTGGGAGGCTGAGACCGAAGGATCTGGGTTCGCGGCCAGCCTCAGCTACTTAGTGAGGCCTCCGCAACTTAGTGAGACCCTGTTTCAAAATAAAGAATAAAAAATAGGGCTGGGGGTGTAGCTCGGAGGTAGAATGCCC
>PVJS01034217.1:0-21698 GCA_004027185.1 Glis glis | reverse complement strand
TAATCCCAGTACTTGGGAGGCTGAGACAGGAGGATCACAAGTTCCAGGCCAGCCTCAGCAACTTAGCGAGGCTCTCAGCAACTTAGTGAGACCCTATTTCCAAATTAAAATGGCTGAGGATATAGCTCAGAGGTAGAATGCCCCTGTGTTCAATCCCCAACACCACACACACACACACACACACACACACACACACACACATATACAAATATACAAATTTTGACAATATGGTCTAAATGCTAAATGGTATCTTACATGTTTGGATAACTCACATCATTGCATATAGACCTATTGTGATGGTCATCAGTGCCTCTCCATGCATCATGCTTCATTCCTTTACTACTTTCTCTCCAGCTGTGATGAAGGCCTTTTTATTTTGCACAAATATTCACAAAAATTTTCTCATGTTGCAGTAGAAAGTCTAGGATTCAAAGTGAAATGAACCTTGGTTTGAATCTCAGCTCCACTATTTGTTGTAAGATGTTGAGAAAGATAGTTGTTCTTCTTGAGTTTGAGTGTCTTCATATGTAAAATGGGCATATCTTCTAGGGCCTTTCATGAGGATTCAGCAAGATACCAAATGTAAAAGAGCTTAGCACAATATTTGGCACCTCCCAGGCAATGAATAAATGTTAGTGTTCTTCCTTCCCCTCTTGCACATCATGACTATAAAAGTCATGGAAAAATACTGTGACGAAAACGCATCTAGGAAGGCAGAGGCCTAAGTTTATAATGCTCAAGAGGAATCATTTGTCTTCTATGGGGAGACACTACAATATTTAGGAAAAAGAAATGGAGAAAAATAAACTTTTTTTGCTAGACAGTTAGCAGCCCCATTTACACAAAAAGATAGACGTGTATGTCTTAGTGGATTATCAATCATAATGTTAGTATTACTGAATGCTCATAATGTGAAAGGCCCATAGTAACCATTAGGAATAAAAATCATGCAGTTAGTAAACTCTAAAGATTTTCCTATTAGAGGGACAAATCACACGAACACAGATTCTCATTTATCAGCTTTCTATACCTTCTATTTTTTAAGTACAGCTATACATCTTGATATATTTTTAATTTAATTTTTTTATTATCTTTTAATTGGTGCATTGTAATCATGCAACTTGATGGGTTTCGGGGTGATATATTTAATCAAAGATACTCAAGCAATTCTAGGGTTGTGAACTAGAAGTCATCCAACTCTCTTATTACTTGTCAACTACCATTTCATTCAAGTCTTTTTCTTCAACCAATTTGAATTTCATGTCTACAGTGCGCCAGGTACTGTGAAGAATGGAAAGAAGACATAGGCAATGTCCTCAAAGGGGCTTAGTGTGTCTCAGGGGAGAAGGCCTGGCTGTGACTCAGAAAGAACAAAGAGCTTAAGATGCAAGTTTGGGGCTGGGCGTGTAGCTCAGTGGTAGAGTGCTTGCCTTCAGGCATGACACCGTGGGTTCAATCCCCATTACCATACACACATACACACACACACAAAGTTTGAATATGTTGTTTAGAGGAAGAGGCAACTTCTAGCTGGGAGAAGTGGGGGGAATATGAAATCAAGGCAGGCTACACTGCCTGTTCTGGTTTGTATTTGAAATGTCCCTCCAAAAGCTCATGTGTTAAAAGCGTGCTCCCCAAGGCAGCAAGAGTCAGAGGTGGGGCATGGCTGGAGGAGAGGTCACAGGTCGGGTGGGGAGTAGCCCTGAGGAATGTATCAATCTCTATTCTCCCCCGCTCCCCATCTCTCTGCTTCCAGGCTACCATGAGCTGAGCAGCTTTCCACCGCCATGCCCTTCTGCCATGATGTTTCTGCCTTGGACCATGAACTGAACTTCTGAAACCGTGAGCCAAAATAAAGCTCCTCTAAGTTGTTCTTGTCAGGTATTTTGAGCATGGTGACACAAAGCTGACTAACACAGTGACTAATTAGGAATCTAGCATTGAGTGCTAGAGAAGGCAGAAGTACCTTAAGTGGTAAACCTTGGCCTCATGGCATACACAACATATAATTTGAGCAAATCGTCTAGCTCTGGGCAGAATCTGCAAGGCAGGCAGCCTGTTTGTATTCCTGCTATAGCTTTTGGTTCATTTATTTCAAATGTCAGTGTTTATTAACAGTAACTCAGTGATTAATAGTAATCCAATTTTAGAAAACAGTGAATATATAGAGACATAAGGCAGGTGCCTCTCTTTAGATAAGTGGTTTGATAAACGGATAATTAAAAAATGAAAGCAGGACATCTCAAGGCTCTATTCCTTTGCCAAACTGTGCATGGGGAATGCTATTCTTTATGAATCTTGGCTACATGGCAATATTTTCAAAACTAACATTTAAAATAGTTATTTGGTTACTGCCTATGCCCTTATTTTTAAAGCATTAATGATATATAGTTATGACTATAGAGTCACATAAAATTTGGGTCTGGTGTTTATATATAACAAGATTAAGGTGAGTACTAAACTTTTATTAAGCATTTTATTTCATGATACAGGCATACTATAAATTCTTAACAACTTTATCCTAAAATAATCTTCAGAAATAAGTTCAGTTTTGTTTATATTGTAAACCTATTGGATGTGATATATTCTATTCCTCTCCCTTTGAGTTTCTTTCTTTTTTTTTTTTTTGTACTGGGAATTGAACTCAGATGCATTCTACTTCCAAGATACATCCCTAGCCCTTTTTATTTTTTGTTTTGAAACAGGGTCTCACTAGGTCACTGAGAGTTTCACTAAGTAGCTGAGGCTATTCTCGAACCTGAGATTCTCCTATTTCAGGCTTCCAAGTATTGGGATTACAGACATGCACCACCACGCCTGGCAGAATTTCTAGCTTCTATCTAAAACAGTCTTACTCTCAAGTTTGGCTTCTCAGTTTTTTTTTTTGTTGTTGTTGTTCATCTGAGAAATACTGTCTTTCCTTTTGTATCTGACTCATGCCTTCTGCTGTTTTACAAACTGGATATCTCAGCTTTTTTCTACGGGTCGTGTACTTCCAACTCAGATTTAGGCAAGTCTGTATGGTTCACATAAGTAACACCAAGCCAGCAAAATACAACAGACTCAAGTTATGTAATACTTAAGCCAGAGGGAACGTGATCTGTTTTTTATAAACCAGAGAATGAATTGAAATGAGAAGTTTGAAATTTAGGCTTTCAAAAGATGACAAAGGAAGAATGGAAGACAAAAATTCAGTTTTTAAGAACTTTGTGTGTGTGTGTGTGTGTGTGTGTGTGTGTGTTGCTGGAGATTGAACCCAGGGGTATCCCCCCACCCCTATTTTATTTTTTATTTTGAAACAGGGTCTCACTAAGTTGCTGAGGACCTCGCTAAGTTGCTGAGGCCAGTCTCAAACCGAGGATCCTCCTGTCTCAGCCTCCCAAGTACTGGGATTACAGGTGTGAGCCACCACACCTGGCTTCTGTTTTCCTTAGAGAATATAAAGTGTAGATTAACTTTTTCTTCTCCCTTTGCCTCTTCTTTTTAGGTGAATGCTTTCAAAATTATACAATATTACAAAAGATTTTTAGACGAAATTAAAGAAAATCACCCATAACTCCACAACTCTGACACAGTAATTTTATCATTTTGGAGTATTTCTTTCTAGCTTTTATTTCAAATTTACATATGTTTTAATAATATACAAGTAGATTTGTATCAATTCTTCATTTGTTATTATAAACACCTGTTTCTCTTACTAGAGTCTTCATGATTATCCTCTTTTTGGCTGCCTAATAGTCCATTACCTGTGTTGCATGGACTCTCTCTTCCTGTCAAATCTTCCCCAAGACATGCTTGGGAATTACTGGGGGGGAAGGGGAGTGTCACTTGATTGGGTTCCTGTCTTGTCAGCTACCATATAGTTCATTTAATTCCTCTTCATTGCTGGATACCATCATGTTTTTAGGCAAGCTGAGTGTATTAGTCAGCTTTCTATTACTGTAACAAAAATACCTGAGATAATCAACTTCTAAAGAGAGAAGGTTTAATTTGGTTCACAGTTTTGAACGTTTCAGCCCATGACTGATTGTCGCTGTTGCTCTGGACCGGTGGTGGCCCGGTACATCATGGTGAGAGCATGTGGTGTAGGAAGCCCATTCGCTGCATAGCCAGGACTGAAGGGGAGGGAGGAGGGACAGGGTCCTACCATCTCCTTTAAGGGCATGCCTCCCAGTGACTGGAAGACCTCCCACTAGGCCTTGCCTCTTTTTTCTTTTCTATTTTTTCATTTTGGTTCTGGGGATTGAACCCAGGGGCATTCTTTTTTTTTTTTTTTGCGGTACCGGGGATTGAAAGCAGGGGTGTTCTACCTCTGCGCTACACCCCCAGCCCTATTTTTTTTATACTTTATTTTGAAACCGGGTCTCACGAAGTTGCGGAGGGCCTTACTAAGTAGAGAGAGAGAGAGCGAGAGAGCTGAGTCTGGCCGCGAACCCGGATCCTCCGGTCTCCGCCTCCCAAAGTACTGGGATTACAAGCTTGCGCCACCACGCCCGGCTCTGAACCCAGGGGCATTCTACCTCAGAGCTATATCCCTAGTCCTTTTTATTTTAAAATTTTATTTATTTATTTATTTATTTATTGTATGTGTGTGTGTGTGTGTGTGTGTGTGTGTGTGTATGTGTGTGTGTGTGTGTGTTTTACTGGGAATTACAATATAGACAAAACTAAATTGATTTCTGAAGATTATTTTAGGATAAAGTTGTTAATAATTTATAGTATGTCTATATCATGAAATAAAATGCTTAACCTAATTCTAATAAAAGTCTAATATTCACCTTAATCTTGTTATGTATAAACACTAGACCCAAACTTTATGTGACTCTATAGTCATAAGTATATACCATCAATGTTTTAAGAGTAAGGACATAGGCAGTAACCAAATAACTAAGCTACATCCCTAGCCCTATCTTATTTATTTATTTATTTACTTATTACAGTACTAGGGATTGAACCCAGGGGCATTCTACCTCCAAGCTACACCCCCAGCCCTGTTTTTTATTCTTTATTTTGAAACAGGGTCTCACTAAGTAGCTGAGGCTGGCCATGAACCTGTGATCCTCCTGTCTCAGCCTCCCAAGTACTGGGATTAGAAGCGCGTGCCACCCCACCCGGCTCTATTTTATTTTTTATTTTGAAACAGGATCCCACTAAGTTGCTGAGGTTGGCCTCAAACCTGAGATCCTCCTGTCTCAGCCTCCCAAGTACTGGGATTACAGGCGTGTGCCACCATGTCTGTCTAGGCCTCACCTCTTAAAGGTTCTACCACCTCCCAACAGTGCCATGGGTTGGGGGGCTGGGGACCAAGCCTGTGATGCACTGGGCCTCTGAGGGACACTGCAGATCCAGGCTGTAGCACTGGGTCTGCCCACACTGCTCCTGCCTCTGCCACCATTTCCCCAGGATACTCTTCACTTCCTGTGTAGGACTTCCATTTTAGTTTGTTCTCCCAAATAACCTGCCTTGATTTCACCCACTGCTGCTCCACCCTCAAGGGTTCCTAATTTGTTCATATACCAATAGCAGGCTTAATGGACCTTTACCCCATTTTCAAAATGGCAGAAAGGAACTGTTGACTAAGAGGCAAAATTTCAACTCTGTTTTGTAAGAAAAATTCTTCAACTCAAAAACAAAATTGTTTCCAGCTGATAAAGAAGTTTAGTGAATTAAATGAAAACTATACTTGAAAATAAAAAAAGCTTTAAATTATCATTATTTTTTTTAAGGCAAAGGGTCTGTGTTGACATATGGCCACGAGAACTCACTAAACTCTAGTATAAGGTATTGTACACAGAGTTCAGACAATGACAAAATGACACAACAGGAAATGCCATGGTTTGGGTTTAGAGAACAGCAACACACCCAGGGGAAGGCGAGTTAGTTATTTAAGATGCTTAAATCTGCAAGTGGATTTGAAACTGGGACATCTGTCATCAAAGAAGAAAAACAAGCAGAACCAAGATGGCATGAATAGGTGGCAGATGGATTTTCCAAGCAGCTGGCAAGCAGTGCAGGTCTAGACAGGTGGGAAGTCAAGGTTGGGAAAATCTGATGTAGCCACACTTTAGGAACAGAAGACTTAATTTTCACAGTAATTTTGTGGTTGGTTTGTTGTTTTCTGCTTGTTTTGTTTTGGTTTAGTTTGGTTCCAGAGAGTTTGCTTTTTTTGTTTGTTTGTTTGTTTTTTATTTTTGCGGTACTGGAAATTGAACCCAAAGGCATTCTACCTCTGAGCTCCATCCCCAGAGTGATTTTATTTCTTATTTGGAAACGGGGTCTCACTAGGTTGCTGAGAGCCTCACTAAATTGCTGAGGCTGTCCTTGAACCTGCGATCCTCCAGTCTTGGCCTCCCAAGTACTAGGATTACAAGTGTGCGTCACCACGCTCAGCTCCAGAGAGCTTTCTTATGGGACTGTGGAATGTCCCATTGAGGAAATATAATGGCTACATGGTATAGTCCCCTTACATCAAGAGAACAGGGTTCAAATATAGTTCTAACACTTATTAGTTGTGTAACTTTAGGCAAATATTTCATGTTTAAGAGACTCTATGCATTCACTATAAAATAAAGTGGTCATATTAGATCAGTGGTTGATAGCACTTTTTTTTGTGTGTGTGGTACTGGGAATGGAACCCAGGGGCATTCTACCTCTGAGCTACACCCCCAGCCTTATTTTATTCTTTTATTTTGAAACAGGGTCTAAGTTGCTGAGTCTGGCTTTGAACCTGCGATCCTCCTGTTTCAGCCTCCCAAGTACTGGGATTACAAGTGTGCACCACCACACCCAGCTGGTAACACTTTTGATCTGATTAAAGATAAGATCATTTTCTTTTTTTCATTTTTCTTTGGTACTAGGGATTGAACCCAGGGGAGCTCTACCTCTGAGCTACACGCCCCCTCCCCCCGGCCCTATTTTATTTTTTACTTTGAAACAGGGTCTCACTAAATTGCTAAGGGCCTTGCTAAATTGCTGAGGTTGGCCTCGAACCTTTCATCTTCCTGTCTCAGCCTCCCAAGTACTGGGACTACAGGTGTGCATGGCAATACCCGGCCATAAGGATCATTTTCTCACAAAATGCACCTAAACATCCCTGCACCCCAATTTGGTACACACTCTATTCTATTGCATTAGAAATTTATTTTCTTGCTGGGTGTGGTGGCGCCACTGGGCCTCTGAGGGACACTGTAATCCCAGGACTTGGGACGCTGAGACAGGAGGATTGAGTTTGGAGGACAGCCTCAGCAAGTAGTGAGACTCATCAACCTAGTGAGACCTTGTTTCCAAATAGAAATAAAATAGGTCTGGGGACATAGCTCAGAGGTAGACTGCCCCTGGGTTAAATCCCCAGTACCACACGCACACACACACACACCAAAAAAATAAAAAAAATAAATTGATATTCTTCACATAGAAAATGATCTTAGAAAAAAATTCTTGCCCTCATTCTTGTTTATCCTCATAAATGAATCAATTTTAAATGAATCCAAGATGTGCAAATACAAAAGAAAAAAACAAAATCTAAATTCTTCCCCCAAAGTGAATTTCAATATCAAGACTGCCCTTGTTTGATTTGACAAGAAGAAATCATGGTGTAGTCTTACATGGTCATATCGTAGTCATTTGTGATAATCTATCAATTTTTGGCTTTCAATTTTCATAGCAACACGTGAAAGAAAGCCCCGATTAACCCAAGCGTGTTGAGGCAAGTGGCTAGACTGGATCCAGACCCACCGGATTCCTCTCGGACTCCTGACGCTTAGACAATTGCACCATTTCTTCTGTCTGTCTTCCTGTCTACACGGTTGGTCATCTTTCCAAAGTCTGCATCACCAATGCTGAACATGTCCATGAGAAACCGGTTAAAATGCACATTCCAATTTTAAGGCCAAACTAGTTTAATTAACCTTTAGAGGCGGTTTGCAGTGTTTCCAGGTGTCTGTAGCTTTCTGTCTCGTGAGAACCTGACATGTTTCATCACTCTTGAATGGAGCCAGGAAAATCTCCTCCAGCGTGGGAAAGGTTTTTCGTATTTGTCTTTCCCCAGTCTTCTTCTCTCCCACAGTGGCAACTTAGCCAAATGGGCTTTTTTTTTTTTTTGGTCCGTTTCCAAAATGGCAACTTCAGGATCTTATGCTGAATAAAATCCTTGTCTTATTCATGTGATCCAGTAAATCAAACCACAAATGACTTTTTCCCTGTAGAATTATTTTAGGAGTGAATTCCTATGAATAATTTCATATATTGCTTTCATTTCTTGACAAAAATCTCTTTAAATGCCATGAGTCAAAGTCTGGGATCTGGCTGAATTGATGACTTCTGCAGCTATAGGCTAATTCCTCTCGGGACTATTGGGAGGGATTTTAATGCCCTGTGTAGGTCATGTAGAAAGCCATGACTCATGGTGACGTGTTGAACTTCTTTCTTCATCAAAGCGGAAAAACCAGATGCATTGCCAAACACTGCATATGCACCATCGTCTCAAAGTTCTGTTTGCAAATGGAGTTTTAACTTGAAGAAGTAACACTTTATCATTTCAAATAAATCAGGACCTTTGGGGTTCCCAAAAGGGGATCACAAAATAAGATTATTTTGAAAAATTTCAACCCCTCTTTTTTTCTGTGTGGTACTGGGCATTAAACCCAAGGGCATTCTACCTCTGAGCTATACCACCAGCTCTATTTTATTTTTTATTTTGAAGTAGGGTCTCACTAGGTTGCTGAGGGTCTTACTAAGTTGCTGAGGTTGGCCTCAAACCTGTGATCCTCCCGTCTCATCCTTCCAGTACTGGGATTACAAGTGTGCACCACCATGCCCAACTCAACCTCTATTTTTTAAAAATAATGCTGTTATATTATTTTTAGAATAAATATGAATTATGTATTAAAATGAATCAGAATATTGGACAAAGTGAGGTAATCAGGAGTCAAAATGATTGTATACCATTCGGATATAAAAGCAGATACACAATATCAGAACATAATAGTTACGTTAGTTATAAGTAATTGGGCTGGCTGTTTTACATATATTATGCCATTTAATTTTCATAACAACCCTGTGAGACAGGTACTATTACTGCCTTCATTTTGCAGATGAGAGATTTGAGGCTCAGAAAGGTTAAGCAACTTGCCCAATGTCACAGTTAGTGGAGGAACTGAAATTTAAACCCAGATCTCCTTAACTCCAAAGCCCATGCTCTTAATTACAACATTAATGTAAAGGAATCAGATATATAGGTTAAAGAATAAGAATAAACAGAGAAAGCAGAATTCTTAACAGAAGGATAAATATGGGATATTGGGGGTGGGAGAAATTAATTTAAAGAGAAGTGAATAAAAGTATCTTTGGGGAAGGTACCATGTTTCAAACAATTCTGGCTCCCTTTGATCTAAATCTGCATTCCCAGAGAATCTTGTGATCTGTGACTTAGGTTCCATCCTGGGTGTTTATCAAGCATGGAGTCCCAATTCACAATCCGAATCCTTCAAATTTTGCATTATAAACTGATTAATCTTTTTTCATGTCAAACAGGCCCTTAGGGGTTTGGCCAGTTATGAGACAACTTTTCAGAGATCTGATTACACCCCCTCCTTTTCTGAATTCCTTCTTTTATTCATCTCTGCATCCTCCCAGCCCAGCAATGTCGTCTGGCAGTTAGTGGGTATCCAGTAAGTGCGGGTTGAATGATAAAATAACGAATGAGGTTCTAAGACACTTACCAGGTTGAGTGTGAACATCCAGAAGACTCCAAACATCCAGCAACTTGCTGAAAGTGCACAGCAGGTGAAATACTTAGACAAATCCGATCAGTCATTCCCCTTCCCCCCATCAACAGCACAGTGTTGGACAGTGGGCAGAACCATCTTGTGATCTCTGCATGGCACACCTCTGTTTGGACAAGCGCATGCCTGATCGGTGCATCTTAGTGGTGCTGACTCATGCACATCTTTCGGTTCCCCAGGCCTCTTTAGTCTGTTTGCAACCGTCTTGTGCCATCATTTTCTTATCTTTAGAAAGCATATTTTTCCCCCACTGCTCTTGACTGTACCAAATGTTCATTTGATTTCTGACCACTTTGATAATATGCTACAGTCAATTTGTACTTTCTGTATGAATCCTTTCCAAAATGAAGAGAGAAGAGCTGAATTTTCTTATCGGTTGCAAATAACTCCTTCCCCTCTGGAAGCCCCCAATAATATTATCAGGTAATCTTAGTGGCAGATAAGCAAAACATACCATACCATGTTGTATTCTACCTTCCTCCCCAATTGGGCTTTGAAAATCTGGCTTTTGTCACTTTCCAATTGTTTGTTGGCTCTGCAAGGTGACTCTGCAGGTTATTTTTTTCTGGGGGAACACCTGTTCTTCTTGCAAATGAAAAGCTATTGCTCTCACCAAATGAGTGTGAATACCCCGGGAGAATTTCCTTCTGTGGCTTTGTCTGTTCCTGAAACAGGTTCTTCTACTGAGCGTTCTTGCCTCCAGCCTCGAGCTTCGGTGAAGGGAAATAAATATTGCTGGGAAAAAAATTCAGTTCTCAATATATTAATAGCCCTGTTTTCTAACTAGTGTGGGTGGAAGCTCTTACCACAAGTGAAAAAAAGATAGCCTTTGACTACTACCCTAAAAGATAGTATTCGCCTTGGGAAATGCACCAATAATTTCCTTCTCTCTACAAATTGTCTCTATAAAAATGTAAAACCAATCTTGGCTGACAGGAAATGCAAAGTTATTTAAGTGTTAAGCCATATAAAATTGTTCCGATGAGCTCAACTTGAGTGTCTGAAAGAGCCAGGAATCTATGATCCAATTCCCACTTGGGAGCCAATCTTATATTAAAACATGACATATATTATCTAAGGAATTTTACCGCAATGCTGCTGGGAACTCTCTCTCTCTCTGAAATTTACAGCAGTGAGCTGAGCCACAAGTTGAACTTGAAAATTCTGGGGATTTTTGTATCCAAACTTATATTCTGTTGAAGTTTTAAAATAAAATTTTATATATCCTACATTTAAATGTGTACTAAAATGGCACTTAAATGCTCCATCCTTTAGGTCCCAGTCACCTGTATTAAATAATTAAAGGGCTGGTGGGCTCTTGGTATATTTTGTAATGACCACCAAATATAATGTTGTATGAGATAGGTCATTAGCACTGACTTTATTTTGTTTTATATTTCAATTCAAATCATTTTATGTAAGTATACATGTGTTCCTGCACATACAAGTATATAGTTACCTATGTACATGTAAGTATAAGTATATACTTTTCTTGTCCTCTTTCCTGAAATTATTTTAAAAGAACACTCCACATAAGACATTAAAATATTATACGGTGGAGAAGTCAGACTGCCTGGGTTCCATCCAAACTCTAGTACTTAACTATCTGTTTGACGTTACTCTTAGCCTTGGTTTTTTCATCTGTAAAACTCAGGATTCTTGTCCAGATTAAATGAGATAACTCATGTAAAGCACTTGGCACAGAGCCTGGCAAACTGTGCTATTAATCATCATGAGGAGAAAAGTCAGGATCTGGGGGGAAAAAAACCCACAAATATTATAACCATATGGATAAACATGTGGCTTTAACTGTTCAGATTAAATAGTTGATTCGCTTTTGAGTTTTTTAATACCCATAACAATAAGGTGAAACGCAATCCATTATATAAATCTTGGTTTCAGAAAGAAAGACACAAACCAGTTCAGAAGTAAAATACTTACTAGCACTGAATTTCAAAAGGAACTCATGGAGGGTACATTGATTAATGTATTATATAATGTTTTCAATAATAATTTATAGCAAATGCTGTAATGAATCTAATAGGACTGATATAGCAATCTTTGGGAAAAATAAACTATATAATTAAACTGTCGAGAAATAAAATTATATGATAGACTAAATATGGCCACAATTTATAGACTTATGGAATTAAAAATAGTTATTGAATATCTGCTTTGTGCAAGGTACTGTAAAGGAAAACATAGATGAATTAGACTCAATACCTGCCTTCAAAAACTTACTGATCAGTAAGGTAAAGTAAGGATAAGAAAAAAACAAGTATTATGATAAGGCAGACTAGTATAAATAGAAAAAGAAACTATGAAATGCTCTGGAATTTCTCTTTCTCTCCTTCTCTCTTTCTTTCTCTTTCTCTCTTTCTTTCTTTCTTTCTTTCTTTCTTTCTTTCTTCCTTCCTTCCTTCCTTTCATTCATTCATTCATTTATTTCTCTTTCCAGTACTGGAGATTGAACCCAGGGGCCTTCTACCTCCAAGCTACACCCCATAAATTTATTTTTTATTTTGAAACAGGGCCTCACTAAATTGCTGAGGCTGGCATCGAACCTGCAATCCTCCTGTCTCAGCCTCCCAAGTACTAGGATTATACAGACGTGCACTACCACTCCTAGCTATACTATGGAGTTTCAAAGGAAGGAAAGGTCTGTTTCGGGGGATCGCAGGTTTGCGGCCAGCCTCAGCAACCTTGTGAGGCCCTCTGCAACTTAGTAAGACCCTGTTTCAAAATAAAAAATAAAATCGGGGTGGTGGTGTAGCTCAGAGGTAGAATGCCCCTGGGTTCAAACCTCAGTACCACAGAAAAGAAAGGTCTGTTTCCTCCAATTCAACCCTTCCTCGTGGCTTTTGCACATGCTGCTCCGTGTGCTTGGAATGTGCTTCTCTCGTCTGCATGGTTAACTCCTTGTCTCCTTTCAGGTTTCAGCTTTTGTTTAATCTCCTTGTAGTGATCTTCCCTGAGCACCGCCATAGAGGAGACGCCTCTCTACAATTCTCTGTCTCAGCATCTTGTTTGTCTCATCACAGCATTCATTACAATTTACAGTGATTTCATTCACTGGTTGATTGACTTGCTTTTTTCTGTCTCCCCATATACAATATCATCTCCATGGAGGTAGAACTATATGTCTACCTGCCATTTTATCCTTGACATCTAGAATAGTGCCTGACACATGGTAGGCATTCAATATATATTCGTCGAATAAATTGATGAACCAATGACACATCACACTTGGTTGGTAGTATCGACACAGGTTTCGACACAGGAATGAATCCTTAAAACCTGGACGGGATGTAGGCCGGGGTAGGGAGAAGAGAGAAGTCCTAAATGGGAGGAAAGACATAAGCAAAGGTCTGGAGGCCAAGAAGTGCAAAGCATTTTCTGAGAGCAACAAACACAGTGTATCTTTGAAAGTAAGATGCACACTTCACCCTTGTGTTCTCCCTTCTATTTTGACATCTCCAAATTGCCGTAATTGGTATGTGTCTTATAATCACTATCCGAATGTACTGTGGTTGTTTCCTTTTTGCCCTGAAATGTTCTTTAATTGACGGTGTGTCTTATAATCATCAGTTTGCATTTTAGAAATGGAAAATAAAGTAATTTGGTTTTACTGGAACACAGACTACGTGTAGGGGAACAGAGTGAGCTAGTCCTGGAAATCTCTGTTGTAAAAGTTACGCCATAGGCATAGAACAAGGCCAGGGTGGTGAGTTTATACTCTAGCTACTATACTTCATTTATCGCCAGTGGAAAGGACTTTCTACTGAAATTGTGATGACATATTCTCTCCCCAAATAGTTGTGTTTCTGTAGAGAGGTGTTTTTTTCTTGGTCATTTACATTTTTAAATTTAACCTCAAGAGCCGGATGTGGCCCGGCGTGGTGGCGCACGCTTGTAATCCCAGTACTTTAGGAGGCGGAGACCAGAGGATCCGGGTTCACGGCCAGCCTCAGCTCTCTCTCTCTCTCTCTCCCTTTCTCTCTCTCTCTCTCTCTCTCTCTACCTAGTGAGGCCCTCCGCAACTTCGTGAGACGCGGTTTCAAAATAAAGTATAAAAAATAGGGCCAGGAGTGTAGCGCGGAGGTAGAACGCCCCTGAGTTCAATCCCTGGTACTGCAAAAAAAAAAAAAAAAAAGCCGGATGTGGTGGTGCAAGCCTATAATCCCAGTACTTGGGAGGCTGAGACAGGAGAATCACAGGTTCGAGGACAGCCTCAGCAAGTAGGGAGACTCTCATCAACCTAGCAAGACCCTGTTTCAAAATAAAAGTAAAACATAGGGCTGGGGGTATAACTCGGAAGTAGAATGCTCCTGGGTTGAATCCCCAGTACAAATTAATTAATTAATTAGACCCCAAGACAAAAACTTCTCTGTCCAAGGCCCAGAAGGTCAATTCTTCCTTGTTGGATTATGAGCTCTTGAGGCAGGGACTATATCTCCAGCAATACTATCAGGTGTATAGTAGATATTCTATAGATGCTCATGAAATGTTAAATTCCTTATGTAATTGTTGAACAAATGACAAATGGCATTTTACTATTACTTACAAGAAAAATATTAGTGGGTAGTAGAGGTGAAGAGAGTAAGGAGTAAGTAAAGGAAGTGTTTAGTAACTTTTCAGAAGCAAGGAAGAGATTCAGGTTGGCAGGGAGGAGGAATGAGTATTCTACTTGGGGACGTGGGACATTTAAGTCCTGTTAAGCTTCAGATATGAAATGGTGAAGTATGTGTGGGACTCCCAGAGAAAAGCAGGGGAGTGAGGAGCAGCAGTCAGGGGAGGGGCAGGAGGAAGAGGTCAGGCACGGAACCAGCTATATCTGTCATGACTCACTTTTACTGAAAGTCAGTTACAAGCCAGAAAGTACGCATGGATGTTGACATGTCAAGATTGAAGTCGTCCAGAATGTGGGCAGGGTCCCTTTCACACTCGTCACAAGGGACAGCTTCAGTTCTCCCTATACCTGACCATCCAGCTGTATCTGACTCTACTGACCTCTCTACGTTTTTTTATTTTTTTTTGGTTAATTGTGGTAAAATACACACAACACTAAATTTATCACCTCAACTACCTTTGATGGTACAGTTCAGCGGCGTCGAGGACACTCACATTGCTGCAGTACTGTCACCACCATCCTTCACAGCACTTTCATCTTGCAAAGCTGAAACTGTCCCTATGAAACAATAACTCCCTATGACCCCACCTGTGCCCCGGCAACCACAATTCCACTTTCTGTCTATGCGTTTAACTATGCTAGGTGCTTCATAGAAGTGGGATCATATAGTATTTGTCCATTGGTGAGCAACTTATTTTACTTAGCATAATATCCTCAAAGTTCATTCATATTATAGCATATCTCAGAATTTCCTTTCTTTCTTTTTCTTTTTTTTCTTTCTTTCTTTTTTTTTTGTGGGACTAGGGTAGGGTCTCACACATGCTAGGCAAGCACGCTACCACTGAGCTACATCCCCAGTCTCTCTAAGTTGCCCAAGCTGGCCTCAAATTTGCAATCCTCCTGCCTCAGCCTCCTGAGTATGTGGCATTACAGACATGTGCCACACACTTGACCATCCTTCCCTTTACTTTATTTATTTATATATTAATTTATTTATTTCAGTACCAGGGAATGAACCCTCCGGGCTACACCCAGGCCCTATCTTTTATTCTTTATTTTTGAAACAGGGTCTCACTAAGTAGCTGAGGCTGGCTATGAACCCAGATCCTCCAGTCTCAGCCTCCCAAGTACTGGGATTACAAGTGTGCACCACCATGCCCAGCTTGACCATCCTTCCCTTTAAAGGCTAAATAATGTGCCTTTGTTTGCATATGTCACATTTTGTTTATGATGTCTCTACTTTCTGAGCTCCTCCCTTACCTCAGCTTCCTGCTTTTCCTCCTACCTCCCTGACATTTGTTTCTCTGGTTCCTGTCAGGTTCACCCTCCACCACTTGGTCATTCAGTGGTAGAATTCCCTAATACTTAGTCGCGGGCCCTCCCCTCCTCTTACTCTCCAATCTTCCTTAGACAGAGTCACTCAGGAGGATGGCCTCCCTTCCTGCTTGCTTGCCAGTATTTCCATTTATGCAGCTTCAGGGGGAGCTGGGGGGAGGGTACCCAGGGAGCTGTGAGGGAGGAAGGGGGACATCTGCCTCATCAGTCAGATCAGTAGACTCAGGGCTGACGAACAAAGGGATGACAGATGTCTCAGCCAGATTGCTCTCACATCTGGCCCAGGAGCTTAAGTATGATTTGAAAGGCATGAGGCCAAAATAATGCTTGAGGAAGCTGACTCGTTCTCTGACTTCACAGGAAGGCATGGAGCGAGAGCAAGCTATTGGGACACAGGCTGTGGTGGCAGTTCAGCCACAAGGTGACTGACGTTCAGGCTGTCTTTGATGATTGGAATGCATTTGAAGGAAAAATACGTTTATATGGGAAAATGGACATAATTATACTTTTTGGGCATAGATGCAACATGAATCTTCTTTTGGACAGTGTTTGAAGTCAAAAGAAGACACCCTCTAAAGATTAAACAAACAGACCCCTTTAGACCCTTGAGGTGTTTTCTTGTTAATTCCTCCTTTTCCCTTTTACTTCAACCTGTAAGGCTAAAATCTGGGCAAAATTCAGAGAGAAAAAGGAGAAAACAGGCTGACTACCAGTCTTTTTGCTTTCCTCCACTGTTTTCCTTTAACATTCATATTTTTCAGTTAACAACCTCATTCTCTGCTTTCCCTCACCCTTCAAAACAGCTTTGTTATATCCCTTCATAGTTATCACTGACAAACTTCTTATGCTTAAAAAAACCAGGAAAGGTGCAAGTGTTTTCTTTCAGATCAAGCTATAAGAATACAAATCATCAGTGTTACAAGTCAACTGGTATACAAAACAAACAAAAACAACCTTGACTACTGATGATGATTGAATTAGGACCGTTGGCAGTACAACGGTACAGCGGATAAGACATAACTGTTGTCCTACAAACATAACAAATGTAGAGGAATCCTTGTAGTTAGGTTGCTTGTTTTCACTTTACTCCTTCGGGTGACAGTATTCCAGGTTTGCTTTGGGGCACTATTGGAGACAGTCTGGCTGCTCCATTAACCAAGGTACTTCATCAGCCAAGCAAACAGTTGAACACATGACCCAAGGCAGACCAACCAAATGCTTGCTCCCAGGAATTTGAATCTTGAGCAGAGGAACAAAAAGACTAAAAAAGATCACTTCCTTCTTGCTCTCTGGATTCCTAAGCCCGCCCTGCTCCTTAATGTGTGTGTGTGTGTGTGTGTGTGTGTGTGTGTGTGTGTGTGTGTGTTACTGGGGATTGAATCCAGGGGCATTCTACCTCTGAGCTACACTCTTAGCCCTTTTTACTTTTTTATTTTGAGATAGGGTCTTGATAGGTTGCTGATAGTCTCAATACATTGTTAAGGCTGTCCTGGAACCTGTGAACCTCCTGTTTCAGCCTCCCAAGTACTGGCATTACAGTCGTGCACCACAATGCCTAGCTCCTTAACAATTTTTTTTTTTGCCTTTGTTCCTTTCCTCCTCCCCTGTGCTCTTTTATTATGTTTGAATGATTTTTATTTATTTTTATTTTTATATACTTTTATTGGTACATTATAGTCTCATATCATAATGTAAATCATGTTGACAGTGACATACATGCACACAGCACTTGGTGGGCTCCCCCATCCCTCCCCATCCCCATACAGGGTACGGAGATTGACATTGGTATACTCACAGATGTACACAAAGCTGAGGGTAGTAATTCCTTCATTGATCCTCACTCACCCCCCTTCCCCTAGACCACCTCCCTGGCTCCACTGAGGTTTCTCCTCCATTATCTGGATTCCCTCTCATATCCCAATTACTCCCTAGCTTCTGCATATGACAGAAAACAGATGACCCTTCACTTTCTGTGACTGGCTCATCTCACTTAATGTTCTCCATGTCCTTCCATTTTATTACAAATGACATAATTTTGTTCTTCTTGATTGCTGAGTAGAATTCCATTGTGTGGATATCCCATAATTTTGTAATCCATTCATCTGTTGATGGACACCTACGTTGGTTCCATAATTTGGCTATTGTGAATTGTGCTGCTATGAACATGATGCATATATTATTGTAGTTCTCTGATTTCAGTCCCTTTGAAAAGATACTCAGGAGTGGTATAGCTGGATTTTTTTTTTTTGTCTAGTTTTTGAGCTGGGCTTTACATTATATGAGCTACTAGTATATAGTTCTTGTTCTGCCTGCCTGAACTAATTTCCTTTAGTTCTAATCATCATTTTTTATAAGTGCCGGGTGCTGTTAAAGTCTTGGTGTGCATGGTGACACTATTTGATCTTTTAATAACCCTGCAATTATTAATTCCCATTTGACAGATGAAGATGAACCTTTGAAAAAGTAAGGAAATTGTCAAAGATTATGCAGCAGGGAAGACATGAAACTGAGACATGACTCCTGATCTTTAGTATCTAATCTCTGGGAATTAATTTATTAATACAATTCATTAAGTGGGCCTTTTGGTTATAAGGTGGTGGGGAGGATACTTGGAGAACAGATGGGATAAATTGAGAAAATAGGGAATTGTTTTCCATAGTAAAGTAATTTGGCAGTTATTCTCTGGCATTTAGAGACAGTAGATTTGGAAATCCTGGAATTCAAAGAAGGCTACAGAGCTGGGCGTAGAAGAAGAAGAAGAAGAAGAAGAAGAAGAAGAAGAAGAAGAAGAAGAAGAAGGCAGCTACAGATATTAGGAAGAGAGTGAGTTTATACAAGAGCAGCAGGCTGGAGTCGTAGGAGAGAGAAGCCAAAGTGTTCATTAGAATATCTTTCATTGTAAGCTGGGCTTGGTAGCACATGCTTGTAATCTCAGTACTTGGGAGGGAGGCTGAGACAGGAAGATCCGAGTTCACATCCAGCCTCAGCTACTTAGTGAGGCCCTCCACAACTCAGTGAGACCCTGTTTCAAAAATAATTAAAAAATAGGGCTGGGGGTGTAGTTTGGAGGTAGAATGCCCCTGGGTTCAATCCCCAGTACCTTAAAAAAAAAACAAAATAAAGAATAAAAAATAGGGCTGGAGGTATAGCTCAGAGGTAGAAGCCCCTGGATTCAATCCCCAGTACCGCAATAAATAAATAAATAAATAAAAAGAATATCTTTCATTGTAAATAATAGAAAATTGAAACTCATATGGGCATAAATAATAATAATAATACTATTCAAAAAGTACAGAGCTAGGAATGTTTAAGAGGAAGTATTTTGGGGCTCCAACAATAAAGACCAGGTCTTGTTCATCTTTCCTTTCTGTACTCTTTGTTGTGTTGTCTTCGTCCTCGGGGAAACCCCCTCATGGTTATAAGATGGCCATAGTGGTTCCACGTGTCCCCTTTGGGCAGGACAATGTCCAGAAAAGTGACTCTTTCTATTTTATCTCTCTTGGGAGGAAGGAATGTTTCCCAGAAGACTTCCTTTTACATCTTATTGGCCAGAATGCATCACATGTCCGTACCTAAACCAATCACCGCTGAACATTGCTAAGAGCACCAGGATGCAGCTTTCTGGGGCTGGAAGAGGTTCAGTTCCTGAACAAAATCCATGTTCTGTAAAGAGGAAAGAGAAATAGAATGAACATTGGCTAGGCAAACAGCAAAATCTACTACATCTAGTATGGAATTCTTTTTTTTTTTTCGCTTTGGTACTGGGGATTGAACCCAGGGGCATTCTACCTCTGGGGTACCCCCAGCCCTTTTTTTATTTTTTATCTTGAAACAAAGGGCCTCACAAAATTGCTGAGAGTCTCACTAAGTTGCTGAGGCTGGCCTCGAACCTGCAATCCTCTTGTCTCAGCTTCCCAAGTACTAGGATTACAGGCACGCACCATCATGTCTGGTTTAGTTAGAGATTCTTTGAAGGCCATAAGTTTTAGGAATAGTAATGAGTTTAATAGATGCTAGAGTAAAAAAGACTTGGATTCAAATCAATGGCTCCCTGACTTACCAGCTGTGTGGTAGTGGGTACGAGGATACTGTGAATATAATCTACATAACGCATGTAAAACACTTGGCACAGTATCTGGCGACATATTAAGTATGCAATAATTGGTAATTACTCTCATTATGAGACAGAAATTTTAATAATTTTCTGTCCTCAGCTTAATTATCTTGTTTTTTTTTTTTTGCAAATGTTTAGAAAAAGTCCATTACATGGAACAGCCTTGTGTTAGTGGTGCTTGAAGAAATGGAGGAGAGGAGGCTGTGTCCCTTCTTGAAAAATAAGCTGTGTTAAGAGAGAAAGTAAATGCAGGAGGCAAGACGGTGAAATATCAAGAGCCGAGCTTGGTACAGCGTTTTGGAGCAAGAGGTGACAGACTCGGTAAATTCAGGTTTTCTTGTTAGGAGAACAAAGTGATGTGCAAGTCGGAGCTTTGTTTATTCTATTAAATATTAAAGGGAAGAGGAGTCCTTAGAAATATTGGGGTCACAGGCAAATTTAAAAAGAAGACTAACAGGACAAGGCAAAAGATGCACAATGAGTGATGCAGACAATGAGGGCAAGAGGAACTCGAAAGAAAGAGGAAACCACAGTGGGTTACAGTGGTCAGGAAAGGTCTCACATGACATGTGAGACTTAGCCTTAGCTTTCTAGAATGTGGAAGAATCAGTTAAAGGAAGACAGAGCCTTCTGGATGGGATGATAAGAGCAAAGTGGTGGAATCAAAAACATGCCAAAGGTAGAAAAATGCCAACTGGGTTACTGCAACGGCCAAAGTGTGAAACGGTAATGCAATATACCAGGAAGCTGGTTCGGTTTATGTCATTTAAAAAAAATAATTTTTTTTGGTGGTACTGGGGATTGAACCCAGGGCATTCTACCTATGAGCTACACCCCCAGCCTTATTTTTTATTCTTTATTTTGAAACAGGGTCTCACTAAGTTGCAGAGGGCCTCACTAAGTAGCTGAGGCTGTCCTCAAACCTGCGATCCTCCTGTCTCATCCTCCCAAACACTGAAATTACAAGCATGCACCACCATGCCTGGCTTTATGAAATTTTTAAGAATCCAGTTGTAAAATTATGAAAGCAGAGTTAGTTAAAAATTATTGTTTTTAAAAATAATTATAGCCGGGCGTGGTGGTGCATGCTTGTAATCCCAGTACTTTGGGAGGTGGAGACTGGAGGATCCAGGTTCGTGGCCAGCCTCAGCTCTCTCTCTCTCTCTCTCTCTCTCTCTCTCTCTCTCTACTTAGTGAGGCCATCCGCAACTTCGTGAGACCCAGTTTCAAAATAAAGTATAAAAATAGGGCCGGGGGTGTAGCATGGAGGTAGAACGCCCCTGGGTTCAATCCCCGTACCACCAAAAAATAAATAAATAAAATAAAAATAAAAATAATTATAACACATAGAGATTCAAATTCAAAATGTCATAGTTACCCAAATGTGCTAATTTACTAAAATCAAAGTGCAATAGCAGTTCTAATAACCATTTAATGTGCAATTTTATTACCAAAAATATCACCATAAGTTCATAAGATTATATAAACAATTGACTAACATATAAAAACTATTAAGCTAGACATAATTTATTAGAATGACTATTTACTGCATGTTTAAAATGATTCATTTATATAATCAGTAGATATCGCCATGTCTTCCAGTTATCAGTCAATATTGTTTCTTCTAAAATATATAACGCCGGGCGTGGTGGCGCACGCTTGGAATCCCAGTACTTTGGGAGGCGGAGACCGGAGGATCCGGGTTTGTGGCCAGCCTCAGCTCTCTCTCTCTCTCTCTCTCTCTGTCTCTCTCTCTCCTTAGTGAGGCCCTCCACAACTTCGTGAGACCCGGTTTCAAAATATAGTATAAAAAATAGGGCTGGGGGTGTAGCGCGGA
>PVJS01034216.1:0-21699 GCA_004027185.1 Glis glis | reverse complement strand
GTCGAACGGTCTAAGAGCTGGAGTCTTAGGATTGGAGCAACCACTAATTCAGTCCCAGTCCAAGACATGAAGATCAGAAAGCTTCTTCGGAGAAACGATGGTGGAGATTCAGTTCCAAGAGCAGGAGGCCGAGAAGATCACGCTCTTCGGAGAAAGGCGGAGCCGGCGGCTGACGATCTCAGGCGAGAGCAGATGCGCTTTCCTCGGAACGAGTCGCACACACTCTACGCGGCTTCTCCCTTTTTATCTAAGTCCGCACCTATCAGAATCCTGCTGCCTACATTCAGGGCAGGGCTTTCTCTTTAATTTGCTGTTACATACCCAAAATCACATAATCTTGGGTGTGTCATGATCAGGTCAAGTTGACAACTTAGATTAACTATCACACTAGCATATAGATCAAAGAAGGAATAAGAAAAACAAATAGAAATATTGAACACTTACACCAAGATCAAGAACGAGGCCAAGATATTTGTTCTTTCTACTTCCAATTCAGCATTGCAATGGAAGTCCTATCCAGGGCAACAAAGCAAGAAAAATAAATAAAAGGCAAAAATATTGGAAAAGAAAGAGGTAAACTTCATTGACACACATACAACATGATTATTTCAGAAAATATTATGCATTAACATTGCAGAAACTGCTAAAACACATACAAAAAATGGCTAGGAAAAATAAATGTTTTACAAGTTTAAAATTATAAGAGCAATATTTCAAATCAATTGACTTTGAAGGTTAAATTTTATATTTTTATTTAGCATAGAATCAAGACTTAAAACTTTTAGAAATACAATGACTAATCAATATGCAAGACCTCTATGCTGATAATAGTGTGAGACCTAAACTAATGGAAAGATGTGCCATTGTTGTGAAATGGAAAATTTGATACTGTACAATACCAATTTCTACAAATTGATTTATAGATTAAATACAGTCCTCATCAAAATCCCAATAGAATTTTTAAAAAATGAATTGACAAGTTTTTTTTTTGCAGTACTGGGGATAGAACCCAGGGGCATTTTACCTCCAACCTACACCCCCAGCCCTGTTTTTTATTCTTTATTTTGAAACAGGGTCTCTCTAACTTGCAGTGGGCCGGTTTCAAAATAAAGGATAAAAATAGGGCCGGGGGTGCAGCTTGGAGAGAGAACACCCCTGGGTTCAATCCCCAGTACGGCAAAAAAAAAAAAAAAAAAACTCATCTCTCAATAATCACGCTGAATATAAATGGCCTCAACTCCCCAATCAAAAGACATAAGGTGGCAAAATGGATTAAAAATCACAATCCATCTATATGTTGCCTGCAAGAAACACACCTTACAAGTAAAGATGCACACAAACTAAAGGTGAAGGGGTGGAGCAAGGTAATCCACGCCAATGGAACTCGAAAACAAGCAGGAGTAGCAATTATGATATCAGACAAATTAGACTTCAAACTTAACTTATCAGAAGACACAAAGCAGGTCATTTCTTACTGATAAATGGAACAATTCAGTAAGATATATAACAGTAGTCAACATTTATGCCCCAAACATAGGTGCAACCACTTTCATAAAAGAAACTCTTCATGACATTAAGTCACACATAGATCCCAATACAATAATATTGGGAGACTTCAACACCCCTTTCACACCACTAGATCGATCTTCAAGACAAAGGGTCAGTAAAGATGCCTCAGACCTAAGGAACACCATAAACCAAATTAACCTACTAGACACATACAGAATATTCAATCCATCTACAACTGAGTTCACATTTCTTTCAGCTGCTCATGGAACCTTGTCTAAAATAGACCATATCCTAGGCCACAAAGTGAGTAATAGCAAGTTCAAAAAATGTTATATAATCCCCTGTGTCTTTTCAGACCATAATGGAATGAAACTAGAAATCAACTGTAAGAAGACCCAGAGAAGTCTCAAAAACACGTGGAGACTGAACACCACAATGCTGAATGAGAAATGGGTCACAGAAGAAATAAGAAAAGAAATTCCTAGAAACAAACAAAAACAGAGACACAACATATCAAAATCTCTGGGACACTCTGAAGGCAGTATTGAGTAGAAAATTCATAGCACTGAGTGCTCACATAAGAAAAACAGAAAATCACCAAATAAATAACCTAATGACATACCTCAAAGCCCTTGAGAAACAGGAACAGTCTAATCCCAAAGCCAGTGGAAGACAGGAAATTATTAAAATCAGCAGAAATCAATGAAGTAGAGAATAAAAAAATACAAAAAAATCAACAAAACCAAAAGTTGGTTCGTTGAAAAAATAAACAAGATAGATAAACCACTAGCCAACCTAACCAAAAGAAACAGAGAATCAACCCAAATTACTAAAATAAGAAATGAGAAAGTGATATTACCACCGACAGCATGGAAATCCAGAGGATTATCAGAAACTACGTTGAAAAACTATACTCCAACAAAATGGAAAACCTAGAAGAAATTGACAAATTTCTAGACATGTACAACCTTCCAAGTTGAATCAAGAATATATAGAAAATTTAAATCGACTAATAGTAATCAAAGAGATTGAAGCAGCAATAAAGAGTCTGTTATCAAAGAAAAGCCCATGTCCAGAAGGTTTCCCAAGTGAATTTTATAAAACCTTTAGTGAAATGTGATCATGACAAGGATAACATTATACTTATATTTTTATTTCTAGGTGCCTATATTTAACCTGGCACATAACAAATAATTAATATATTGTTTTAATAAAATTATAGAAACATAAGAATAAAAATGGAAAAAAATGAACTTCATGAAAATGAAGATCTCTGCTTATAAAAAGTGAAAAACATAAATCTGAGTTTCCAGAATAAATTTTTGTAAACCAATTATAGAAAGGAAATCTACCAACTAAAAATTAGAAAACCAATCTTGGACAGGCATTGCTTAATAAAAGAGATATGAATGGCCTTCAGCCCATGAAAAGTTTGCTCAATATCACTAGTCATTAGTTAAAACCAAATTGAAATGCTAGTCTATACCCACTGGATAGGCTAAAATGGCCAAATAAAAATGCCGACACACTTAATGTTGGTGAGAATGTGGTACACCTGGAATTGTCCTTCACTTATGCTGGGAATGTGCAAGCTGGTATTTTTCTTATACAGTTAAACAAATACCTGCTTTGTTACCCAGAGATTCCACTCCTAAATAATTATCCAAGAAAAGTGAAAACATATGCTTACAAAGACACTTTAAAAGAATGATCAGAAAATAGCTTTATTCCAAATAATAGGAAATTAGAAACAATTCAAATACCTGTCATAGAAGAATATGAAACAAATTATTGTATGGTCACACATTAGTATACCTCTCAGCAATTAAAAGGTACTTCTGATACATACGAAATCATGTATGTATTGCAAAAAGATTATATTGCAAAAATGAAGCCATTCTTTCCTACCCACCCCAAAAGTGCATCCTCTTTGATTTCATTTTTATGAAGATTGAAAACAGGCAAACATTATATTTGGTAATAGAAACAGAACAATAGTTGCCTTTGAGGTACGGGTAGAAATTATGAGATAAAACACCAGTGAATTGGATGATATGAATGTTTACATTAATTAGGTTGGTGGTTGCAGAGGTTTATATGTTTGTAAAACTTCATAAAATTATATCCCTAAGATATATGTCCTTTAATGTGTATAAATTTTAACTCAATTTGTAAAAATGCTTGGGCAGGGCCACCATTAATCTTATGTTGTTGATTAGAGAGTCTCTGTCATGCAGATGTAATAGATAATGAGTCTACTCATTCTTGTAGTATTAAACTTCTCACTGGAGGCAATTAGGCACTTTGGACAAAGCCATTAACTCTTTATGGTGACTTTGGTGCTAGTCAATAAATTGATGCTGATTTGTTCTATTTTATTGGATGCAATATCATTCTATCCTTATTGTTAGCAAACAATGTCAGAAACACAACAGTAAGACATCATTTTACATAGTAATAAACACCACACCTTAGAATTGACATATAGGATCCTGTTTTAATTAACACAATTACATTATAATCTTTTTTAATATAAAAACACATCTGCATCCTAGCCACTAGCACTTCTTGTGCTTTTTTCTGATGTACATACAATTAAGTCATCACATGTGAAATACTTTGTAAGAGATATTGCATGGAAAATAAATTCTCTGCACCACTCCTATAGAAAGGATAGATATTTTGGTGAACATTAACTTCACCAGAACACAGAGAAGGCTATTGACTACTAATTAAATAAAATTAATCAGTATTATAATAGGAGAGAAATAAATATAAGAAATAGAAAAAGGAGAAGGTGAGAGAGAAGGCAAGGAGATATTTAAAAGTTGTTAGTGTTTGCTTTAAAAAATGTTTGCCCTAGAGTCATATTAGCATTATAATAAATGAAAATGTGGTATCAACTGGGTTGTGCAGTATTCAGATATCATAGCCTTAAAACTGACTGTTGTGCCATGAATTGTAAATAATTATTTATCAATATCATTTTGCCAATCTGACTTAGCAAGTTATTCACAAAGTTATTTGACAGATTCCAAGATTATATCCATACTAACTGAACAGAAGCCAAATAATTTAGTCTCCATCACTATGTATACTACATTTAGCATGTCAAGTTGTATGTTTTCTGATCCTCTCTGAAAACAATGCAAATATTTCTAGCACCTACCTGCTAACCACAAAAATTGAAATAATACTTTTTAATGTGCAATAAGAATTTTCAAGAAAGATAAAGATGTATACAATATAGGTACAGAGGACATTTTTAAAGTATTTTTTCAGGGAATAGTTGTAGAAGTCTTAAAGGTAAGCATAAATGATCCCAATTTGAAATCAAGTATCTTATAAAACAGTATTGTTAATTACTGTCATCTATAAAACTTAAATTATAGCAATAAGTCAAATGGCAAGAAGCAATATACAATTTGACAGAATGATAGGTTTTTCTATTTTATGACATCTGGATTAAAATCTATCAATTTTATTTTTTTTGGAGGTTACATAAATATAAGCTCTAATGAACATAAATTTCTATTCAACTAATATGAGTCAATTGTTTCTCAGTCTCTTTAAATAACTTTTTAAAGCTTAGATTTAGGTTCACAACAAAAGTGAAAGAAAGTTCCAGGGATTTCCCATATATTCCCCTATCCCACACAACTCTACCCATTATAAAAATCCCATCACAAAGGGATATTTATAAAAGTTGATGAAACACATTGACAAATAATTATTGCCCAAATTCCATGGTTTATATTACAGTTAATTTGTGGAATTGTGTATTATTTGAATTTGGACAAACTTATAATGGCACATACCAACATTGCAGTATTTCACAGAATAATTTCCAGGCCCTATAAAACCTCCATACACCATCCTTCCTTTCTCCTTGACCCCAGGCAAGCACTGATCCTTTTACTATCTTCATAGTTTTGTCTTTTCAGGATTTTCATATAGTTGGAATCATAGAGTCTGTAGGATTTTCAAAATGGCTTTTGTCACCTTCTAATATGCATTTAAGTTTCCTCTGTGTCTTCCCATAGCTCAATAATTTACTTATTTTTAGCACTGAATATTTCTCCATTGTTTGCTTCTTCATTCATTTGCCTACTATAAGATATCTTGGTTGCTTCCAAGTTTTGGGAATTATGGATAAAGTTGCCGTAGATAGTCATGCATGCAGGGTTTCATATAGACATACATTTTTAACTCCTTTAGATAAATATCAAGGAGCATGATTGCTGTATTGAATGCTGAGTGTATTTGTAGTTTTTGTAAGATGGTGTAAAACCATCTTCCAAAGTGGCTGTGCCAGTTTGCATTCCCACAAGCAGTGAATGAAAGTTCCTGTTGCTCCACATCCTCACCAGCATTTGATGTCAGTGTTCTAGATTTGGGCCATTGTAATAGGTGTGTAGTCTCTTATCTTTGCTTTAATTTGCATTCCACTAATAATATATGATAAGTAGCATCTTTTCATTAGTTCATTCATCATCTGCACATCTTCTTTATGAACGTGTCTGTTAAAGTCCTTGGCCGTTTATTTAATCCAGTTGATTATTTTCTTATTGTGAATTTAACAGATTTTTAAGCTATTCTTACAAAATTCCAAGATATAACATTAGTATAAAAATACATTAGTATAAGATTAATTTATACTATGGACTGACAATGAACAAATAAAATTAGAAATTGAAAACAATACCATTTAGAGTAGCACTCAAAAATAAAATACTTTAGTGTAAATTGAACAAAAATATGTAAATGAGGAAAAGTATAAAATTCTGATGAAATAAAATTGATGTACAAAAACTAGAAAGATATTTAATGTTTATGGATAAAAATTAAATATTTTCAATATATCGGCTCTTCCAATATTGATCTACAGATGCAATACAATCCCAATTGAAATTCTAGCAAGCTATTTTGTGGATATCAATAAACTGGTTCTAAAGTTTACATGGAGAGTCAGAAGATCCATAATAGCAAACACAGTATTAAAACAAAAGAACAAAAGTTGAAAGACAGATACTACCTGACTTCAACTAGTACTCTAAAGTTACAGTAATCAAGATAGTATGGTATTGGTGAAAGAATAGACAAATAGATCAATAAAATAGAAGTGAGCCCAGATATTGGTCCATACAAAGATAGTCAAATAAACATTGGCAGGGCAGCAAAGGCCTGACAATGGGGCAAATAATCTGTTCAGTAAATGATGCTGGAACAACTGGGCATTCATATGAAAAATATTAATTTAGATGCAAACACTACACTCTTCACAAAAAATCAACTCAAAATGGATCATAGGCCTAAATGGAAATTCAAAATTATAAAATCTCTAGAAGATACAGGCTTATAGTTTCAACAAAGATTAAAATCTTTATGACCTTGGGTTGGTAATAACTAATTTAAATATACCCCCAGAGGTAGAATTCTTGAGAGAAGAAACTGATAAGATGGAACTCATCAAAATAAAAAAATTCTGCTCTACAAGAGATATTGTCAAGAGAATAAAAAAAAGATAAGCTAGACTTGGAGAAAATATTCACAAAAGATATCTGATACAGGACTTTTAGAGCAGTTTTAAGTTTCCATAAAAATTGAGCAGAAACTACACAGATTACCATAAAGTCTTCCTACAATTTCCCCTATTGTTAATATTATACATTATTTCAAATATTTCATATAGTCGATGAGCCAATATTGATGTTTTATTAACTAAAGTCATCGTTTATATTAGGGTTGTTTTATGTGTTGCACATTTCTTTGGACTTTGACAAATGAATAATGTCATGCATCCACCATTATCCTACATAATAGTTTCACTGCCCTAAAAATTCCTATACTCCAACTACTCATCCCTCCACTTCTCCACACTCCTCCAACCCTAGAAATCACTAATCTTTTTACTGGCTCTACCGTTTTCCTTTTCCAGAATATCTTATAGCTGGAATCACATAATATGTAGCTTATTCAGACTTGCTTCTTTCATTTAGTAATATGTACTTGAAATTCCTCCATATCTTTTTGTGGCTTGACTACTCATTTTTTCCTTTTTTCCATTGAATAATATTCTATTTCATGGATATGAAATGTTTATCCTTTTACTGATTGAAGACATTTTGGTTGCTTCCAGTTTTTTTATTTGTTGGTTGGTTAGTCAATTGGTACTGGGGATTGAACCCAGGGGCACTCTACCACTGAGCTACACTCCAGTCCTTTCTTTTATTTTGGTACTGGGGATTGAACCCAGGGACATTATTCCTCCAAGTTTTATGCCCAGTTATTTTTATTTTGAAATAAGGTCTTGGTAAGTTGCTGAGGCTGGCCTCAAACCTACAATCCTCCTGTCTCAGCCTCCCAACTATTGGGATTACAGGAATGTTCCCCTGAGGTCAGCTGCTTCTTCTTTTTTTAAGTTATGAATAACATTTCTATAAACCTTTATGTTTGGGTGTTTGTGTGGATATGGATTGAGTAAAATTTTGTACCCAATGTTTTCATTTGGTAAATACCAAGGTGTCTAATTGCTGTGTCATATAGTAAAGCTAGCTTTACTTTTGCAAGATGCTGCCAAACAGTCTTCCAAAGTGGCCACACCATTTTGCATTCTGCCATCCAAGACTGACTTTGTGTTGCTCCACATGCTTATCAGCATTTCATTTCGTCAGCGTTTGGATTTTAGCCATTCTAATAGATGTGTAGTGGTATCACGTTGATGTTCTAATGTGCGTTTCTATAATGATAAATGATGTAGAGCATTTTATATGCTTATTTGCCATCAGTTTATTTTTGGTGAGGTGTTTGTTCAGAAGTGTTATCCAATTTTTTAAATAACTGTTTTATTTCTTATTATTTAGTTTTGGGAGTTCTTTGTATATTTTGTATCTCAGTCAGTCTTTTATCAGACATATATTTTTCCAATATATTCTCCAAATATGTGCCTTATCTTTTTATTATCTTAACAATGTCTTTCACAAAGCAGGAGTTTCTAATTTTTATGTAGTTCAACTTATCATTTTTTCTTCCATGGATCCTGAGTTTGGTGTTATATATAAAACTCATTGCCAAGCCCAAGGTCATTGGGGTTTTTTCCAATGTTATCTTTTAGAAATTTTATAGTTTTGTATTTTACATTTAGTTCTATGCTTTATTTTGAAATAATTTTTATAAAAGGTGGAATGTCAGTGTTTAGACTCATTTTTTCACATGTTTTCATCAATTTGTTCTGGTGTATTTTGTTGAATAGATCATCTACTGTGGAATTGCCTTTGCTCCTTTGTCAAAATCAGATCAGATTGACTCTATGTGTGTGTGACAATTTATTTCTTCTTCTTTCTTTTGTGCTTTTATTGGTGCACTGTAACCGTACAACATATTGAAGTTTAGTGTGATAGAAACATACATACACACAGCACCCGGTGCATGTCACTCCAGATCCCGCCCCACTCCCTCCCTCTCCCCATTCATAATACTGAAATTGGTATCGATAGCCTCACAAATGTACATAGATTGTTTGAACTGTTTTCTTCATCAGGCCTTCCCTTTCTCCTCCCCATCTCTCTCTCCAAATCCCCTTCCACTATTCTACTGATATCTCTCCTCCTTTTCTGAGCTCTCTATTCTGTTCCATTGGTCTGTTTGTTCTATTCTTGAACCAATACTACACTTTCTTGATTGTCACTTTATAGTAAGTCTTGAGGTTATGTAGGGTTGATTCTCCAATTTTTCTTCAATATTATGCTGGCTATTCTTGTTTTGTTTTGTTTTTGCCTATTCTCATAAACTGTAGAATTAGTTTGTTGATATCAACAAGATACCTTTCCAGGATTTTGATTGGCATTGCATTGAAGACATAATTCAAGTTGGGAAGAAATAATATCTCAAAAATATGAGGCTTTCCTTCCACAAATATAGGATATCTCTCCATTTATTTAGAGCATTTTAATTTCTTTTATAAGAGTTTTATAGTTTTTCTTATGTATATCATGTACATATTCTGTTAGAGTTACACCTATTTTATTTTTTGAGTGCTCATGTAAATAATATTGTGTTTTTGTTTTCAAATTCTAGTTGTTAATTTCTGGTACAAAGGAAAGTAATAAACTCTTCTATATTACACTTGTTTCCTAATATAATCACCTATTGGGTCAGAGAGCCTTTTTGCTTATTATTGATTCTTTGAAATTTTTGTGTGTGTGTGATAAGGGAATTGAACCCAGAGGCATTCTACCTCTTAGCTACACTTCTGGCTGTATTATTAATTTTTTTTATTTTCAAAAAAGGTTTCACTAAATTGCTGAAGGTCTTGCTAAGTTGCTGAGGCTAGCCTCAAACCTACGATCCTCCTGTCTCAGCCTCCCAAGTACTGGGATTACAGTTGTGCACCACTATGCCTGGCTTGAAATATTTTTACATAGATAATCATGTCCTTGGCAAACAAAGACAGTTTTCCCCCATTCTTTCTCAAAATATATAACTTTTGTTTCCTTATCTTCTCTTATGAAAATCGCTAGAACCTCCAGGACAGTGTTGAATAGGAGGGGTAAAAGAAACATCCTTGTCTTATTCTCAGTCTTATAGGGAAAGCATCAAGTTTCTCACCATTATGTTTGATGTTAACTGTATGCTTATGTTTTATAGGTGTTGTGTCACTGTGATAAAGTACCTGAGAAAATCAACTTGAAGGAGGAAAGATTTTGGCTTATGGTCTCATTCCATGTCTACTTGGCTCCATTGTCTCTGGACCTGTAGTGAGGTAGAGCTGCTCCGCTCATGGGTAGCCAGGAGGCAGAGAGGGAGAGAAAAGGGGGTGGGTCTGAGACAAGATACACTTTTCAAAGACAAGCCAAAGACTTGCTTCCTCCAACTAGGCCCCACCTCCTAAAGTTTTCCCCACCTCCCAATAGTGCCACTGGCTGAGAGCCAGGCCTTCAACATATGAGCCTTTGTGGGGCATTTCAGATCAAGTTTATAACATAGATCATCATGAAGAGATGTTGGATTTTGTCAAATTACGTTTTGCATCTATTAGTATAATCACATGACTTTTCCTGCTTCACCTGTTAATATGATGGATTATGGAGCCGGGCATGATGGGGCACGCTTATAATCTCAGTACTTGGGAGGCTGAGACAGGAGGATCACAAGTTCATGGCCAGCCTCAGCTACTTAGTGAGGCCCTCTGCAACTTAGTGAGACCCTGTTTAAAAATAAAGAATAAAAAATAGGGCTGGGGTATAGCTCAAAGGTAGACTACCCCTGGGTTCAATCCTCAGTACCTCAAAAAATATTATGGATTATAAAATTGATTTTCAAATGTTGAAACATATTTGCATAGACTAGAGGTTTATCAATTGTATTGGCCTTTTTCAAAGAATAAGTTTTTGTTCATTGATTTTCCCTTTTGTTTGTCTCTTTTCAATTTTATTGCCTTCTGCTCTGATTTTTATTTTTTCTTCCATTCACCTTAACTTTATTTCTTTCCTCCTTCTCTGTTTCTAAATAAGGAAACTTAAGTTATTAATTTTAGATTTTTCTACTTTATATATTCAATGCCATTATTGCTTCCACTACATTATGAGAATTTTGATGTTATATTTTCCATTTTTATTTTGTTCAAAATATTTTAAATTTCTATTGAGAATTCTCTGATCCATGTGTCATTTAGAAGTGTATTCTTTAATTTTCAAATATTTGAGAATTTTCAAGCTATCTTTCTATTATTTGACTATAGTTTAATTCTAAGGTGGTCTGAAAACATACTTCATATGATTTCTCTTCTTTTAAATTTTTATAGGTGTGTATTATTGCCCAGAATGTGCTCTATGTTGTGGAATATTCCATGTGAGCTTGAGTACAATATGTGTTCTCCTGTTCGAATAATATCTCTATCTATCTATCATCTATCTAATATATTTATACATACATTCGATCCAGTTGATTGACAGTGCTATGCAGTTGAGCTATATTCTTACTGGTATTCTGCCATCTGGATCTGTCAATTACTGATAGTTTTTGAAGTCTTCAACTATAATAGTAGATTTATTTCTTTATCCTTGCTGTTTCATTAGTCTCATGTACTTGATGCTCCGTTGTTAGGTGCATACTCATTAAAGAATTTTTTTCTTGAAGAACAAACCTCTTTACCATTTTGTGGCAGCCCTCTTTATCTCTGATAATTTTCCTCACTTGGAAGTCTACTCTGTCTAAAATTAATATAGCCACTCATGTTTTCTTTTATTTAGTATTAGCATGGCATATTTTTCTCTGTTATTTTGCTTTTAACTTATCTGTGTCTTTTTTAACTGAATTACTTGTGTACAACATACGTGTTTTGTTTTATTTTATTTCATCTACTCCCAAAGTCTCTGTATATTCACTAATGTATTTAGCTCAGGCCCATTTGAAGTGACTGTTGATGTAACTGAATTCATATCTACCATATTTGTAACTCTTTCTGTTCATTTTCTGTGTTCTTTACTTCTTTTCATTTGTTTGACTTAAACTTTTTTTGTGGCACTATGGATTAAACTCAGGGGAATACTGCCTCTGAGCTACACCCCCAGCCCTATATTTTATTATTTGAAACAGGGTCTCACTAAGTTGCAGAGGGCCTAACTAACTAGCTGAGGCTGGCCATGAATCCAGATCCTCTGGTCTCAGCCTCCCAAGTACTGGGATTACAAGTGTGCACCACCATGCCTGGCTGTCTTAAACTTTTTCTGCCTTCTGATTAAAATTATTTTATAAGATTCTACTTCCTTTCTGTTCTTAGCATATCAATTGCATTCCTTTTTAAATATTTTATTGGTTTCTTTAGAGTTTATATATTTATATTATTATTTTACCTTTACAGTTTACATTTGCCAAGAATCCAAATAATCTAAGTCCATTTTCAAATAACACTATACTTTTATGAATAGTAAAGGTTCCTTTTAGCAGAATATTCTAAGTTCCATTCTCCCATCTCTTATTACATTGCTATCGCTCATTTAATCTATCCATAAGTTATAAGCCTTCAATATAGTGTTTCTACTATTATTCTAAATAAACTGTTAGCTTTTAGATCAATTAAATTAAGAAAAATAAAAAATTTTATTTTACCTTCATTTTTTCCTTTTTAACACTTTCTTTCTTTATACAGGTCCAGCTATCTGACCCATGTAATTATTATTCTCTCTAAATAAAACCTCTTTCAATAAAATTTCCACTGGTTTTTGTTTGTCTGAGAAGCTTTCATCTTTCTTTGACTTATAAGTGAGAGTTTTTCAGATTTCTAGGTTTTGCGTGTTTATGTGTTCTAAATGCACTTCACCTTATTCTCTTCTTGCTAGCTGGGGTTCTGAAGAGAGGTCCTTTAGAATTCTTAACCTTGTTCTTTTACATGTATTCAGTGCTTTCCCTCCCCACCTCAATTTTTTTCAAGACTTTCTGGTTGATCTTCTTCAGTTTGGATATGATATGCCTAAACGTACTATTTTGGGCATTTATCCTGTTAAGGTTCTCTGAATTTTCTGTATCTGTAGCACATTATACATCATTAATTTTAGGAAATTCTTTTTTATTGCTGTATTATAATCTCACACCATAATGTAATTCACAGTGATAGTGACATACATGCACACAGGACTTGGGAGTTTTTCCCCGGCTCCCTCCCCACTCCCTCTGTCCCAGTCAGCATTCTTGCAGCTGTAATCTAAAGATTGACCATGTAACTTAGAGGAAAGAAGATTTCTTTTCTTATGGTTTCAAGCTCAGTTCATGTGGGTCTGGGGACCACGGATCTTGGCACAGTGGGGGGAGACCAAGGGCAAATACATAGGTTGTGCTCCTCACATCATGAAGGCCAGAAGCAAGGGAGGAGGAACTCTTTATATAATCCACAAAGCCACACCCTCAGGGACCCACCTCCAGACACACCCTACAGGCCTGCTGGGTACCACCCAGGTAAAAATATTACAATGGATTTAACCACTTCTGGGATTACAACCCTCATGACCCAGTTATATCAACCCTGAAAATTAACAAATGAGCTCTTTAGGGGACATTTTATACCTAAGCTATAGCATCCCCCTTCCCCATACAAGATATTGAGATTGGCATTGGTATTCTTACATGTGTACATAATGTCAGTGGAAGTGTTTCCTTCATTAATTCTCCCTCTCTCCACCCCTCTCTCCCAAAAACAACCTCCCTCGCTCCACTGGAGTTTCTCCTCCATTATCTGAAGTCCCTTTTATCTCCCAATTACTCCCTAGCTTCTGCATATGAGAGAAAACATATGACCCTTCATTTCTGAAACTGATAATCTCACTTAACATAATGTTCTCCAGGTCCATCCGTTTTTCTGCAAATGACATAATTTTGTTCTTCTTTATTGCTGAGTAGAATTCCATCTTATGTATATCATCATTTTGTAATCCATTCATCTGTTGATGGACACCTGGGTTGGTTCCATAATTTGGCTATTATGAATTGTACTGCTATAAACATGGATATGCATGTATTACTATAATAATCTGAATGAAGTCCCTTCGGAAAGATACCCAGGAGTAGTATAGATAAATCATATGGTGTATCCATTCCTAGGTTCTTTTGTTTTGTTTTGTTTTTTTGTCTCTCTCTTTCCTCTCCTTGGCATTCCTATTATGCATACATTAAACTTTCTGCATTGTTCCACAGTCTTGGCTATTCTGTTCCATATTTTTTCTGTTTCCTTTTACTTTTAAGTTTCCATTGACCTATATTCAAGCTCACTAATTTTTTTCCTTTGTCATGTTCAGTCTACTGATAAGTCCATCCAGAGCATTCTTTATTTTCATTACAGTATTTTTTATTTCTAATATTTCCTTTTGATTTTTTTTCTTGGAATCTCTATATCTCTGTTCACATCACCTATCACTTCTTCCATGTTGTCTATTTTTATTAGATCATTTAGCATATTAATCATAATTTTTCTAAATTTCCCATCTGATTCTTCAAAACGTGTGCCATAGCTGAGTTTGGTTTGGATGTTTGCTTCCTCTCTTTCAACTGTAACTTTTGTCCTTTAGCATGACTTGTAATTTTCTGTTAAAAGACAAACATAATGTTCTGGGTAGAACTTAACTAGATTGGACTTTAGTGTAATGCTTTATGTTTATCTGGCTAAGACTTATATACTGTTTTCACTGTAGCTATTGCTATAGCTGCTGTATCAGAGTCTAAATTTTTTCTTTTGTTCTTGTTTTGTCTCCCTGCTGCCCTTGAATTTTTCTAAAGACTCCTTAATAGGGTGAGACTTGAAGTTCTTTCAGCTATAACTCCTATTAGTATACAGGAGCTTTGTGAAGTTGGTGGTTAAGGAAGAGAAAGAACAGAAACTTTCTACAACTGTATGGTTATGTATCTATCTTTTAGTGAGCCTGTGTTCCTTGACTCTTAACTTTTACAAGTGTGTCTGAGACTTTTTGATTTTACCCTTTATATGGGATAGGAAGGTTAGTGAGGCCTGGAGTTGAGTATTTCCCTCTTTCCAGATTCATTAGGCTCTGGTAAAACTCAAGTCAGGTTCTGCTAAAATAGTTTTCCTTGAAGGCAGGCTATTTCTTTTCTTTTTCTTTCTTTTTTTTTTTTTGTTTCTGGAGATTGAAACTCAGGGGTGTTCTACCTCCAAGTTACACCCCTGGCCCTTTTTATTTTGAAACAGGGTCTCACTAAGTTGCCAAGGATCTCACTAAGTTGCTGAAACTAACCTTGAACCTGAGATCCTCCTGTCTTAGGTCCCCAAGTCCTGGGATTACAGGTATGTGCCCGGTGTCTTAGCATTATCACCACTATAATCCAAAGACCTGACCATGTAACTTAGAGGAAGGAAGATTTATTTGCTCAAAATTTTCCTTGAAAGTTCTGGGTTCAGTACACGTGAGGCTGTGAACTGTGAACCTCAGGGCATGGTAGTGGGAAGCAGAGAGAGGAAGAGCACAAGGCTTCATTCTCATATCATGGAGGTCAGAAGCAAAAGAGCAGGCAAGCAAGGGGAGTCAAAGACAGGGGCACAATCCCTAAGGCCTCATTCCCAGGGATCCACCTTCTCCAGCCACATCCTACAGCCCTAGGTTTCCACCCACATAAAACCAATGGATTTATCCACACAACTATATCAATCCTGAACTTAACACATGAGCTCTTTAGGGGACAGTCTATATCTAACCATGACACCCAGCTTGAGAGTAGGCTATTTCCCAGACTAGAGTTCTCTCCCTTGTTTCAAAATAATTACTTTTCTCCTCCTCTGCTATAAATATGTGACCCTGAGAACCTGATGGGGGGTAAAACTCTCAAAAGTGTGTATCCCCTTTCCAAGCAAGGTTGAATTCCCAGAAGTTTCTTATTTGTTTATGTTTTTGTTTTGTTTTGTTTTGTTTTGTTTTTAATATCTCAAGCTAGTTCACAGTCTCTGTGTGCCTTTTAACAGTTCCTACTAAGGTCCCACAGTGAATTTTGTTCCCAGTAAGCTGTGATTCTCTGAATTTTCTTGTCTTTCTGCTTTGGGTGCTGATAGTTTTTCCTGTGACCTCAGTTCTCTGATGGCTTTAAGAAAAGTTGTTGATTTTTCAGTTTTTTTTTTTACCATTTTTCTTGTTGTGAGAATAGAAGTGATGACTTTAAATGTTTTTAAATTGGACCACAGACCGGAATTTTTCATATATCTTTTTTGATATTTTTTTAATTTTAATTTTTAGTAGCATGTTAGTTTGGAATAATTGAATACAGTTATATTAGGGATTTGTAAATTCTCAAAGTCATTTGAGGACTTGAAGATATCTAATACTGATAAGGCAGCAAGAGGGACAACAAAAACTCTGAAAAAAATCAGAAATAAGGAAAAAATACTTAAGAAAACAACTGAACCTCCCAGATTAAGGAAGCAATACAGAGATATTTGAAAGAATAAATGTAAGCTGGAGATATAAATTGAAGAAATGAATTTCTGATGGTAACATAGATCAGCTATTTGTGTTATATTTTGCATATCCCTACCAACTATTTGAGTAATATTAGTTCAGAAGAAAATATTAATAGAGCCTACAAATTTTCCAATAATATTTGCATTCTATTTGTTGATCTTCTTTGCCAAAGTTAGTTGATCAAACAATTTTAGGGATATGAATTATTAAGTACAAAAATTCCTAAATCAGAAATAAGCTTGATAATCCTGACAAATAACACTATTTTTTGTTTGTTTGCTTGCTTGCTTTGTTTTTGTTTTATATGGTACTGAGAATTGAACTCAGGGGCATTCTACCTCCAAGGTCTTGCTAGGTTGCTGAAAGTCTCACTAAATTGCCGAGGCTAGTCTCAAACCTGAGATCTTCCTGTCTTGGCCTCCCAAATATTCGGATTAAAGGCATGTACCACCACACCAGGCTAAATAACACTGTTCATTAGACATATTATAGTGCCTAGGGGCTTTGGCTCTGAAAACAAACTTATCTAGATTTGAAACTTAGCTCTCACACTATACTAGTTGGAATATCTATTGAATTGATGAGAGGAAGAGAGAGAGAGAGAGAGAGAGAGAGAGAGAGAGAGAGAAGCACTAAATCTAAAGCACTTTTTAAAAGACAATTCAGATGCCTGTTTCTCTCTCATGTGAAAGTCTAGGTAGGCTGTCCTGTCTGGTTTGTGGGTTGACAGTGTGCAGTTTCAGTTTCCTTGCATTATATGGCTTTGTCACACCTAGAACACAGTGTTCATACAAATGGCCAAAGTAATATCCAGCCCCATTAAGGAAGAGCCCCAAAAGTTGCAAACAACATAAGCTTGAAGCCATTGACAAAAATATGACTGCAACAAGTTGGGAAATGTGATGTGTAGCTAGAGTTTGAGCCATGTGCCTAATTTAAACCTGCAATTTATATGATGGAAAGGGAGAATGGAAGAGTGGGAATTAGGGATAATTAGCCTCCAAATTACTATTTATTTGTTGCTTGACCTTAGGGAAGTCATTTAACATCTCTGAGACTCTGTTTTCTCATCTGTAGATCAGGAATGTTGACCTAACATGCACACAGGATTTTAACTAAGCACTAAGTGTCAGGAAATATGGGCTATGTGCCAAAAACATATATTGGAGAAAAGACAGCCTTTTCAACAAATGATGCTGGGAAAACTGGTTATCCATTTGTAGAGAAATGGAATTAAATCCCTACCTCTCCCTCTGCACAAGAGTCACCTCAAGATGGATCAAAGACCTGGAGATTAGACCAGAGACTTGGAAATTACTATAGGAAGGCATAGGTCCAACACTCCAACATATAAGCACAGGTAGAAAAATTACATTTTCCTCTGCTGGTTTTTATTAGCTAAATGTATACACATCTGTGAACCTAAAATACTTTCACTCCCACTTTTAAAAGTGGATCTATAAACTCTTCATTTGTTTGCATATAATTTAAGGATAATAGCACTTTCAGCTTCTCTCAGATTTTGTGTTCCCATAAAAATATTTATGCAGAACCACCAAATAATCCTTATGCCAAGAATTTATACTACTTTAACTCCACAAGTTTGAAATTTTAAAAAAATCAACATATGACCAAATTGTTATAAAAGCTGAAGTCATTATGATATTTATATATGTTCAAATTTTTATTTAACATTTGGATTTATCATCATTTAAATCACAATTTTCAGAAGTTTGTTTAGCCCACACAAACAAGTTTTCTTTCTTCTAGGAAATGATAGCCATATTTTATTACCATTAATTTCATTATCACATTTAACATTTGGGTGGGGCACTAAAATGTATCAGATATCTTTATATTCAATTTTTACTTGAATGATAACTGCTGAAGTTATTCCAATACACCCTTCGAATCGCCATAATGTTATGTCTTCTATGCCAATAATTCATTCATAATGTATATTCTCTGCATACCCTGACAGAATTCATTCTTCCAATTTCAACAACTGGTCCATATTATATTACATCATACTACAGAATATATAAGCTATGGTTATACATTGTCTCAGGCATTGAAGGTTATACTAGATGCACTATATTGTAAAAAATAAATTCCTTAAATAAACCACAATCGTTACACACTTGATTTTGTATGTATAATTTTCAACTTAATTCAAAAAGCTGTTTTCCTTATAAAGATCTTTTCTTTCGTTTCTCTCCATCATTCATTTTCTAGATATGCCCATGTATGAACTTAAAACCCAGAACACATAGCTTTTACCTTTTTAATCTAAATCTTACTTGGCCAAAAAAAACTATTTTGTCAAGTTAGAAAAATAAAAGTCAAAATATTATGAATTCTAGGTTATAAATAAGCTAGCATATAATTGTGACTTGTGCACTTTCTGCATTTTACAATGCAGGAAGGCTTCTTATCTAGTACAGCACCATTCTGCTTACAGTTGAAAACTCTGTACCTGATATTGACCTTTTAAAGAAACCAAGGACAATCTTTTTCGCAGATTAAAAGACCATAAAAGTGCTAGTTCTGCCATTGCCAGAAGCACTAACTGAACCTTTAAAGAGAATTATTTGCCAAAAGAAAAAAATGGATTTAGACAAGTTTCTGTAATGTGCACCATTCTTAACAAGGGAGATAGAAAAAGAAAGCATATCATATCTGCTGTTAAGTAGGAAGAATTAACAAGAATGGCTTGATGCCTTCCTAGCTAGACAGTGTTGTGTTATAATTTTGCCTGAAAAAAAAAAAATCCTTATGTGTAGTCAGCAGGACTCTGGCCTTTTAACTTTTACCATGCTTCTACAGTTAAGCTGCTCCGCTCCACACTCAAATAGCTGTCCACAGCTGCTGCAAATTGATTTATCCCCAGATAATGGCTGCAGCTGATGACCAAAATGTCACTGTGAAACTCTTTAGCAATTTAAGGTGTGTTTGGCCTAATATAACCTGATTTTAACCCTATTTTTAAATGCATTAGCATCTGCACAAATTCTTAAAGGAATGTCCAAGTGATATTTAATATGCAACTTATTTTTTTCACTCCAGAATGTTTGGAGATTTTTTTTTTTCATGGCAAAGAAACATGGCCTTCATAGTATCATAGAAGCTGTAGGAAAGATTCTGTGGTATCCAGAGCAGGAAACAGGTTACAGACAATGCCATATCTAGACTTTATTCAGAGAGCACCAATTCTGATCACATGGAAGATTCAATAAACATTGCATAGGCCCTTACGGTACTGATAAAAATTGGCTTATCAGAATGAATATGGACTAAATTTTTTAAAAATTCACATTCTTTAATGTTAAAAGATCATAAATATATCTCGGATCTATGTGTACAGAAAAATATGATGGTGAGAATCTAAGAATAAAATATATTTTTTAAAATGTGAATATACACTATTATTTTTATTCATAAAATAGAATACTTTTAGTTTAGATGAATTCTCAGCTTAAGTCTTTAGGAATCTTTGCTAAAGAGACTTTTTTCTTAAATATACAATCACTTGCAATATCGAAGCATATTGGTTAAATGTTTATCACAAGCCGGGCGTGGTGGCGCACGCTTGTAATCCCAGTACTTTGGGAGGCAGAGACCAGAGGATCCCGGTTCGCAGCCAGCCTCAGCTCTCTCTCTCTCTTTCTCTCTCTCTCTCTCTCTCTCTCTCTCTCTCTCTCTCTACTTAGTGAGGCCCTCCTCAACTTTGTGAGACCCGGTTTCAAAATAAAGTATAAAAAATAGGGCCGGGGGTGTAGCACGGAGGTAGAACGCCCCTGGGTTCAATCCCCGGTACCGCAAAAAAAAAAATGTTTATCACAAATATTTTTGCATGTCTCAAGGAACTTACTTATGAAGTATTCACATATGACTTATTTGAGGCCAATGAAGACTTTCATAATAAGATGTACTATGTAATTGAGGATATTAATCTGACTTTGCAAAAGGGAAATTCAGTGTAGACTTCAGAATTTTCCTGTGAGAATTTCTAAAAACATATTTAGAACAATTTTCTGCTTCTGTTTTCAAACAACAATTTACAGGCAACCATAAAAAAACCAATCTATTAGTAATATCCAAAATATCAAGCAAAGTTATTACAATATTACTAACACTCAATTTACAAGATCACTAAAATACTTAGTGTGAATTAAAGAAACATGAGTTAAAGAAATGAACTAAGTATAAACCAACATTTTTTATTTCTTTAATGGCATCTGGGTTTCCTTAAGTATTAGTGGCTGACCCAGTTTTACACATAGATTGAATTCAACCACTTTTTGATGCTGAACTAATTTTATTAGAAAGATTGCTTTTGTTCAGAACCTTTTTTCTCATATGTGCTTATTTACATTTTTCAAAAAGTGTGAACAAGGGTCTCATTGCATTCTGTTATAAAAAATTATAATAGTTCCCTAAAAGTACCAAGTTAATAATTTCAGATCTATTTAATATAGGGTACTCCTATTTAGAGAATGTCTCAAACATAAGATGAATTACTTGCTAGCTGATAAGATCCATAGAAAATCCTAATTCACATAATATTAAAAAATAACCCCCAGGTTTTAGTTATTTCAGTAAATAAAAAATGCAAAAGTCAGGAATAAATGAAAGAAATGTCTGCAGTGATAGATGTTAAGTAGAGAGAAAATTAGGTCACTAAATGGAGACATGTATAATGAATCATTTGATGTCATATGTAAAAGAGTGTTCAGTATTTATTGAAAAATGATTTTTAAATGGAAAGTTCATATACAAAGCATTAGTTTTAATCTGTGAAAAATAAGTGATTCTGTCATAATTAACACATTTACATGAAAATCAGATCATGATTCATTCTGTCTGTTCATGGTAATATTAACAAATACTCTTGCATTGAATTTCAGGCTCTTGTATAAAGATGAAAAGAGGTATAGGGAGGTTACAATTCTGAAATGAATGGTCATATGTAACAGTCGGTCAAATTTCAAAATATTGACAGATGAACAAAAGACAGTCATATACTTTTTAATTTTTCCTGAGAAAAATTAATTTCTATACATGAGGATTTGTTAGTTATTGCTTCCAAATAGAATTGTCGGTGGGTATTCAGTTGGGTAATTACTGTTTGAATTTTAACATATTGAGAGGTAAATCGCTATGTGTTTTGATATACTAAGAAAAAAATATCTTTTTGCTCTACATTATAAACCTCCAGGAACCTCTCAGAAATGAG
>PVJS01034215.1:0-21698 GCA_004027185.1 Glis glis | reverse complement strand
AAAAAAAAAAAAAAAAAAAAAAAAAAAAAAAAAAAAAAAAAGTACCACTTGCTAGCTGGGCGTGGTGGCGCATGCTTGTAATCCTAGTACTTGGGAGGTGGAGACCGGAGGATCTGGGTTCTTGGCCAGACTCAGCTATTTAGTGAGGCCCTCCGCAACTTCGTGAGACCTGGTTTCAAAATGAAGTATAAAAAAATAGGGCCGGGGGTGTAACTCGGAGGTAGAACGCCTCTGGGTTCAATCCCCGGTACCGCAAAAAAAAAAAAAGTACCACTTGCTGGGCATCATGGCACATGCATGTAATCCCAATTCTTGGGAGGCTGAGACAGGAGGATCATAGCTTTGAGGCCAGACTCAGCAACTTAGTAAGGCCCTGTTTCAAAATAAAAGAAAATAAAATAGGGCCAGGGGTGTAGCTCAGAGGTAGAATGCCCCGGGTTCAATCCCTGGTATCCCCCCCAAAAAAAGTACCACTTGTTTGCTCCACATTGAATTTTTACTAGATATGCATTTAATTTTCCTTTCTAGAATGAGAAACAAATCCACACCTTTAAGCAGCAGTAAAAGAAAATCCTTCAGAGTTCCCTTTCTTTACACCTTATTCTCACTGACTCGTACATTCCTCCAGAAACTCCAGATCTAATTTAAATGCTAAATAAATTATTGGTACCAGGATGGAAACAAGCAACTAACCATCTTTCTTTCATATCCTAAAGGAAAAGTATAATATGTAAGTATTTATATAATTACAGCTCAAAGTACAATTCATTGCAAGTCGAAATGAAAAACCACCCCTGGCAAAAAAAAAGTCATATCAAAATGTAAATCTAAAACAAACAGCAAATGCCTTAAAATAATGCAGCACTTAGACAGTTTCATTGAAGGCCCGCGCTGTGGTGGGAAGGGGTCCAATGGGAAAAGATGAGTCTCACAGGTTCATTTCCTAGGTTTGCTCCATTCCTACTCATTATAGGAATAATCATAAGACCCCACCCCTTGTGAATAAGAATAAGGTTCAATGAGCACATGATACACATATGACTACGTGGGAGATTTCAACACAGCACAAAGCAGAATGTTGAAAAACAAAATCACACCTTAAAAGAAATTCCTCCTTCCTTTAGTTCCCATCATACACCAAAGAAATAAAGGATCCAAGGGGAAGGGAGCTGGAGGATAATAATGAAAACGACTGCATTTAAGTGTGCAGTTCTGACAGGCAGAATAAACAAAGGCAGCCTTGGGATGGTGACAAATAGCTCAAAACACAGCCTTGCGAGGATGCGAGGGAATATTATACCCGATAAGATGAAAAGTGCCACCAACCCCTCCAACTCAATAATAAGATGACAGCTGCTTAAGTGAAAGTCGTACTTCAGCCTCAGTGATGTCAGCAGTTCAGGTCACCTGATGCATAAGACCAGGGACAATTTTATAGGTGAGTCCTGGGAACCAAATGCCTTTGAAGACCCAGCACTCCAGAAATAGTGACTCAGACAAACTAATTAAAGGAAACAGGATGACACTGAAAGAGCACAGGTTGGAGGGTTTCTCCAAGGAAAACGTCATCTGAAATGAAAAGACTTGAAAGTTCGTGTGTGGGTGACACACTGAGCAGAGAGATAACTAGGTCTATTTTCTGGAGTTCTAAGCAAAATTTGTTTTAACTGCATGAGGTTGTTTGGGATTTATGGCCTCTTTGAGCTAACATCAGACTAAAATCAGGGCCATAAAATTCTCTAAGAATGTGACTTAGCACTTGGCTTTCTCTCCATTTTTCCTTTCCAAGTGGATATCCAGATCAACATGTCAAATTTTGATATATCTGCCAGATTGAGGACGTGGAAGGATTGTGAAGAATGTACACAGCCAAGTGGAGGAGCCAGTGATCTTGGAGATATTCATACACATGTAACCAATCCTAAATTACCATTGGAAATGGCTGAAACACTCTTTTTTGCTAATGATATGCATTAGAGGAATACCATCCACTGTGGTTAATTAAAGTGTTGAACAAAAAAAGAATCGACTAGCAAACTCAAGTTTGGTTCTCTAGAACTTTGCATTCTAGAATTGTTGCCTGTATATAGCATTAGATATAGTTATTATTACTTTTTCTCCCTCCTAGTAGAATCATATTATGTACAATAGGTGGTTTATTTTGTATACTATGGATATTTTTACATGTTGTTAAATAACTTTATTTTTATTATTTTTAGCTTGGGCTGATGCAATAGAATTACCTGTGGAGTTAGGTAAAAATATGGTGCCCCATCAATATTTCAACCAAACCTCCAGAGGTCATTCCAGGTAAGAACATCATTTAAAAGTTTCCCAGGCAAGCCAGGCGTGGTGGCGCATGCTTGTAATCCCAGTACTTTGGGAGGCGGAGACCGGAGGACCCGGGTTCGTGGCCAGCCTCAGCTCTCTCTCTCTCTCTCTCTTTCTCTCTACATAGTGAGGCCCTCCGCAACGTCGTGAGACCCGGTTTAAAAATAAAGTATAAAAAATAGGGCCAGGGGTGTAGTGCGGAGGTAGAACACCCCTGGGTTCAATCCCCGGTACCGCAAAAAAAAAAAAAAAAAGAAAAGAAAAAAGTTTCCCAGGCAAATCACAAGGGAGTCTGACTATCATCCACATTTTCAGTAGCTGAATATATTCTATTGTGTGAGCATACCGGACTCAGTGAGCTAATCTTAGTTAATTTGGGGTTGTATTGTTCTTTTAAATGTACAGGGGAAGCCAGGTGTGGTGGAGCATGCCTGTAATCCCAGTACTTGGGAGGCTGAGACAGGAGGATCGCAGGTTCAAAGCCAGCCTCAGCAACTTAGTGAAGCCCCCAGAAACTTAGTGAGACCCTGTAAAATAAAATAAAGTAAAATAAATAAAATAAAATAAAATAGGGCTGAGGGTGTAGCTCAGAGGTAGGAGGCCCCTGGGTTCAATCCCCAGGACCACACAAACACACAGAAAAAAAGTATAGGGAAGAGAGTAAAAATAAGATTTCTTTGAAAATGAATTTATAAAAGGAGTTTCTGAAGATAAAAATAAATTGATACTCTAAAATTATTTTTTTCAAAAGAGATCACCTGGACTCTCTATTACGCCATTTAATGTTAGCTGGATGCCTTAAAATCCTTTCAGGGCTGAGGTCTCAAGCAGGCATACAAATGGAGCCTCTAGTGATTGCATTTATGTCTGTGATAAAAAGTCAGTATCCTTATATCGCTAGTGCTTTTAAGCCATATTCAATAGGGAGAACTGGGGAAGTGTAAAGTTTAAGAAACAATAATATCAAAGGGATATCATGATTTTAAAAAAAATTATAGGCCCTGAAATCTCAATACTATTCCCTTAAACATTTTTTTATTTCCAAAATATAAAGATTATACTTTGAAAACTGTTCCAATAGGAACTGAAGATAGTAATGCTCTAAATTGTAATTTAAGTGTAGGATATGATCAACCTTAATGTCCATAATCTTGCAATTGGGCCAAAAAGGTACAGATAAATGCAAAGCTCACAGCACTACAGTCCATTTGCCAGCATGTTAAAAATTCGCAGCAATGGCGTGCTATATCATCTTCAGCTAGCCTGCCCCATAACCATAAAGCAATTCTACACTAAAGGAAAGACCTTTTGCTTGAACACTTTTAATCAGAAAGCTTAATAGAGAAATTGTCATTAACTCTTGCTAGCATAGACAATGATGTACAATTCATAAAAAATCCTTGATGTGGTTTATAGGACTTTCAGCTGCTGTTACCAAATTAACCAAGAAATAAGACAGCTGAGCAAGCCACTATATGTTGGATATAAATTTAAAATGAAAAAGGCTTACATCTGAATAAAGAAATTTCAAGACAAAAAAGAACTAAACTTCTAGATGACAGGCGGTTGAAATTGAACTTTATGGTATATACCACAATCAATTAAAGAATCAATAAATAGATTTTATCAGTCAAACCATGCAAGATAAAATAGCATAAGTAGCATTAAGCAAGTCCTGTTTTTGTACTGTCATTCCTATAACAGTTCTCTATTAATTGCCTACAGAATCAAATCTATATCCCCTTCTAGCTTTTAATGGCCATGAACAAAATTGGATCACTTCCCTCGGTCACCACAGTTTCAAGATGACCACCCCCTACTTCCCACACTCTTCAGTCTTTGCTAACATTTGCTGGGGGCTTGCCTCATGTTAGGCCTCTTTATTTCTCCCAAATACTACATTGTCCCTTTTCCTCCCCAAAACACTAGCCTTGAGGGGTGAGATGTGTAGGAACTCATCCCTGGTCATGCAGCTAGAAAGCGGTGTGGCTGGGACTTGAATGCAGAGTGGTCTGGTTCAGAGCTCGCCCCTTTAACCACTCAATGATGCTGTCTCTCATACTTGTGTCCAGTGTGTTTGTTTGTGCTCATGCTGTTGGTTCATGAAATATTCTCTGCCCCTCTATATATCCAAATAGGCCATCCTCCCGGGTCCAGATCAAATCTTGCCCAACTCCCTTGAGTAATTTTCTCTGACTGGAAGAGTTCACCGTGATCTCTTTAGAATTGACCACTAAAGGAGGTCTTATTGAAATAGTCGAAGTGGCTACTTCAGACTTCCTGTCACAATCCCATGAATCTCCTACCACTGAAAGACACCTACACATCAAATGTGATTCAAACCTGGGATTTCTGAATCGGCCTCTGTACTAGAGAGGTGGAACTTTGTACAGCATTGCATTATACAGCTGGGTCAACAAATTTTTTGAGATAACCATATGTATTTCATTGAAGATTTTCCTACTGTTAGTTATAAAATATAATGAAATGGTTCATATTCCTTTCCTACCCTTTTTTATTACCCGAGAAAAGTCTGGGAGTCATTAGGGGCTATCATGTTGGAAATGTGGGTATCTAGATGATGAAAGGGTCTTCATGTGACTTCTGGCTGTCGCTGGTTAGTTGTATGACCATGTGCACGTTGATTGAGGACATTCGAGAAATACTCTGAGACTCTGACACAAGGTATATAGCAATAACTTCTCTTTCATGGTCATGATCAAGGAAATTGGGTCATATCCACTCATCAGAGACCTTGAGCATAGAGTATCCTATTTATGCTACCAATAATAGCTCTTTTCAAGTAGCTTTCACTAAGAAATGAGAAGCCTTTCCTATGGTACCTCAAGGTTCTCAAGGGTCATCTGGTAAATAGAAGACTATACTATTCATGCTGGAGGAAACCCTAGTAGGGAGAAGGGAAAGAATGCTCAGTCAACTCTTTGGTAGCAGAAAGGTGACAGAGTGATTGCATGGGGATGTGGACTCACACACATGCATACACATACACACACACACACACACACACACACACACACACACCCTTCAATTTACCGCTGTCAAAGCCATAAAATGTAGATATAGGCAACATACCCTGCTAGACCTTGGTCTTTACAGTCATGACACTATCTGGTGACCCACAAGGATGATTAAAATTAAATAGTTTCTGCAGTTTTCAGTCTCCCAACATCACCTGAATATGTAATTTGTTTAAGAAGGGTCACATTTGGAAATATTCAAATCTAACTGTGCAATTCCATAATAGAAACTGTTCCACATTCAAGAGAGAAGCTCATGAAAACGAAGAGCAATGAATCATTAGATTAATTTCATCTGTTTCTAAATTCAATGGCGTCTATCTCATTTGTATAGTGCAGTTTGATAGATAGGAACCTGCCAGCTTTCACTAAGGAAAAGACACATTTATTTACTGGTCATCCATGTGAAGGAAAGCAAGAGGATGAAGATGACAGTCAAATTTCTTGGCTGAGTGGGCTGCTGTCAGAGCCAATTCCTCTGAGTGTCCGTAAAACACCTTTCAGAAGCACCACAGTTCAGTGGCCAAATGCCGATTCTATCATACCTTGCCCATTCCAATTGTGTGATTTCTTATTAAAACAAAAAACAAAAGCAATGCTTGAGGAAAAGCTACAATTTTGTTCAAAATATAAACATTTGTATCTTTAGAATATTTCCCCAAACATCTACTTTAATTCACATTTAATCCTTTAATATAGATATATGAACCCATCATACATGTTTTATGATCATATGTAAGTGCGACAGGCATACACAGATGCATTCCACGATGTTGGACATGGTATTTTCTCAAAAGTAAGAAGCATATTTATAAAAAAGTGAGTTATATGACTAGTCACACAAACAAAGTCAAAATTTTGAATTATTCAAATGGAATTCTGACTTTTAACACCATTAAGAGAGTTTGTCTTAGTTGTAATAAGCAATCTTGTTTGTACCTTTTGCACTTTTTTTTGCCTTTTGCACTTTCTTCAGAAATTTGAAAATTACAAGGAGAAAGTCCTTTTAAAATGTTTTAACATTTGTATTCTTGTCTTCTAGAATCTGCTAGGCTGTGACTTTCTTGAACATGTATCATACTTTACGTCTCCATTACCTAGCCCCAAAATAGCACACAGGAGAATTCTGTAAGTTTGCTGAATTAATGAACAAGTGAATTTTCTTTTAAAAAGTATTCCTTATATTAAAACAAGAATATGACTTAAGGCAAAAAGGTAAAATGCCTACTATTTGAAATGTTGCATTAGAAAGTGCCCAAAAAAGTCAGGTGTAGTGGTGTATACCTGTAATCTCAATATTTGGGAGACTGAGATAGGAGGATCAAAGGTGGAAGTCAGCCTAAGCAATTTAGCAAGACCCTGTTTCAAAATAAAAAATTTAAATAAGAGCTGGGCGTGGTGGCACACACTTGTAATCCCAGTACTTTGGGAGGTGGAGACCGGAGGGTCTGGGTTCGCGGCCAGCCTCAGCTCTCTCTCTCTCTCTCTCTCTCTCTCTCTCTCTCTCTCCTTAGTGAGGCCCTCTGCAACTTCGTGAGACCCGGTTTCAAAATAAAGTATAAAAAATAGGGCCGGGGGCATAGCTCGGAGGTAGAATGCCCCTGCGTTCAATCCCCGGTACCGCAAAAAAAAAAATTTAAATTAAATAAAAAAAGAAGGCTAGGAATGTATCTCAGAGGTAGAATGCCCCTGAGTACCACAAAAAGAAAGAAAACTGTTAAATAAAATGCTTTCTTAGTGTTCATTCAGCAAGCAATTATTAAATCTTTATCATATCACATGGCATATAGCCTGCTGGTATTCAAGGGTTAAAAAGAAGCTGGGTGTGGTGGCACACAGCTGTAATCCCAATAGTTGGCAGGCTGAGACAGGAGGATTGCAGGTTTGAGGCCAGCCTCAGCAACTGTACAAGGCCCTCAGCAACTTAGTAAGATCTTGTTTCAAAATAAAAACTAAAATAGGGATAAGGTATAGGGAGGTAGAAGGCTCCTGGGTTCAATACCCAGTACCAAAAAATTAAAATAAATACATAAATAAATATATAAAAATAAATAATGTTAAAAAGATACAGATAATAAAAACAAGATATGAAATCGTGTCTTAAGAAATGAATGAATGGAGCTGCTATAAATTTGTTTTTAATTTAAAAAATGAAAAACACTATTTTCAACCTAGTCTTATAATAAGCAATTATCTAACCTTATAATAAGGCATTTTGAGATTCAGAATTTGAGACAAGCCATAACAAAGGTAAAGGTTCATTCTCTATGTCATCAGAGTCCCCTAAAGTGGAAAAGCCCTGGTTACCCCACAACTGAAACTTCCACCTTGAGAGTTTGGAAAAGGCATGTATAATCACTTTCCCAACATAGAACCTGCACCACTAAGTCTGTTTCCCTTACTTATTCCTTTATATAAATTATTTTGGTACTTCCCTTTGGCTTTCAATTTTCCAGTTTTAATTTTGGCTACCCTAAACTTCTTTGGCAAATCCCCTGAGGGAAGTATATCAAACGACTCACACTGAAGTGAAACAACCCCATTTAAACAGGTAACAAGATCTTCAGTATTCATGCAATCCTCCCAGCAATGAAGAAAGGAAGAAATGCTGAAAATAGTTATTAATTTTAGAAGACTATCTAAGGACCTTAGGATATGGAATAGTTTAATCCTGGAAGAAAAGTTGCCTAAGAAAATAAGAAACGTTTATATCCTGGTTCCAATACAGCTCTTTATGTGTTTGCTGTGAATAGTCTGTTTGACTGAATATATTCACTTGTACTTTTCAATTTTAAATTATGTGAAAGTAAACACATTTCTTTTAGGAGGGCAATAACACATGCCAGGATATATATTTATATTCCTTAGAGCCACCGGCCCTTGGAATCATATACTACCACCAACCTCCAGAAACAAACCAGTAACTGTTAATGTGAGACCCATAATAGTGCTGCGACACAGGATGACCATATTTATACAGGTGCACAGGGTAGCCTTCTTTTCAAAGCCAATGTGAAGTGGTAGAAATTAAGACTACCTCTGAACTTGAATCAAGAAAATATATTAGTAAAGAAAATATTAATTTAAAATTCCTTTTATTAGTAAGTATTATTTTCTCCTAGGCTGCCAAACATGTAGATATGAAATTTTAGAAAGTTTTACTGAAAATACTTTGATTATGAATTTATATTCTTAAATCACACTTGGGGTTACTCAAAGAACCCTAAGTAGGAATCTGACCTTCCTGTCGTTTCTTATTTGTTTTGTGATACTGGTGATTGAACCCAGGGGCATTCTACCTTTGAGCTACACTCCTAGCCTTTTTTATTTTTTATTTGGAAACAGGGTCTCACTAAGTTACTGAGAGCTCACTAAGTTGCTGAGGCTGGCTTCGAACCTGCGATTGATTTTCCTGTCTCAGCCTTCCAAGTACTGGGATTACAGGCATGTGCCACCACACCCAGCTCTAACTTTTTTCTTGGTCATGTCCAAACACTATATAAAACAACAGTCTATGTTCCACTTCTTGTGGTAGGACTTTCCTTTTCAGGAATTAACTATTGAGTCAATTTTGTTGAAAGAGTGCTGTTATAGGTTGCATGTTTTGTTGTGATTGCTACCAAAGTGCAGAGGAAAAAATAAATGCACATTGTGCTGGCTTTGCAGGTCTATAATGCACCTTCCTTGGGGAACACCTCATGAAAATTCATCCTCAGACTGCCCCAAGGCTACACGGTACACATTTTACAATTCACATAATAGCAGTTTCAGATGGCCCACTTGAAGATTAGTTTCAAGGGACCAGCATACAACTCTCAGCGCCATCACTTTCCAAAATCAACATCTCAAACTAGAAAGGAAAAGTGGAAAAAAAATCCTTGAATAATTTGCCAATCATATCTCTTCCCTAAACAGTTAACAGTCTGTCATAAGGGATGTTTAAATTAAAACAACCTAGATGGAAACAGATGGTACTTTGTCACTTTGCCTGTCTGATTTAAAGGCTCAGTTGAGGAAGTATCTGTCATTTAAGAATCCTCTTACTCTATAATATAAACAACAGGATGGATGTCCCTTCTTTCTTCCTTCCTCCCTCCCCTCCCTCTCTCCCTTTTTTGCTTCTCTCAGCCCCTCCTTCCCTCCCTCCCTGCTTCCCTTCCTCCTTATCCATCTACCTGTCTGACAGGTAAAATATTCCATTCCCCTATGTTGATTCTAAGTGCAGTCGATTTATAGCATGAACCAGCAGGTAAATAAACAGTCTGTTGAGTGGAGCGGAATTAAGCATTCAGCCACAGACAGAAAGCCAATACTATACAGAATGGGACCGCATGGTATCGGGGACCATTGACATCTGCATGCAACTCCTTAACACCATTACTCATGAATCTCTCCAGATACAGTTTGTGCTCTTGTCTCTCAGCGGCTGTCTCTAGTTTGTTTCTACATTAAGCATGATAAATGCATTTTAGAAGCTTGACAGTAAAAAATTAATATCCTCATAACCATCAAAGAGAACCTTTCACTGATTTCAAATAGCCATTCTGTCTTCAACTGCCACCCTCTTCCCTCACACACACCATCCAATTAATACTTACTCACGAAGGCCTCCTCATCCACTGGCAAGCGCATTGACATGCAGAAGTACGTATCAGACTATTAAAGGAAGAAAGATAGAAAATTCAGATTAGACTGCTGCTGCTAGTAAGAAAGAAATAATAGCTATTAAAAGCATGGCCTCTATGACTGCAAAGGAAGTACCGGTCCAGTGGGCGAGGCTGCCTGCTGAGGGCTGGATGACAAGTTAGTCCAGAACTTAGAAACCCGAACAGATTTTCCTAAGACTCTTTCCTAAACTATTTTAGACCCTACACATGAAACCAATTTTCATGAGTGGTAGTCTTAGTATTGTCACACTCAAAAGGCAACATTTTAGATTCTTATATAAAAATACTTAACAATTTAATGTATTTGATTTGAAACTGCTGAGAATTATCTCCATAAAGAACAAAATATGTCATTTGCAGGAAAATGGATGGAACTAGAGAATATTATGCTAAGTGAGATCAGCCTGTTTCAGAAAGTCAAGGGTCAAATGTTTTCTTGCATATATGGAAGTTAAAGGGAAAATAGGAAACAAAAGAGTCTTTAGATATCTAGAAGAGAAACCAGTAGAATAATGGAAGTGGATAGGGGGAGGAAGGTGGAGAGGGATAAAAGAAGAACTGATGAAATAAACAGTTCAAATTATGCTATGCCCATGTATGAAAGTATCACTACCAATCTCATTATTAGGTATAGGGAGGGTTGGGTCATGGGGCAGGACCTGAACGGAAACACACCAAGACCTGTGTGCACGTTTTGTTTGTATGACTTTGAACCTCACTTTGATATATCATTATAAAGCAACAATAAAAGTATAAAAATAACAACTAGAAAAAAAAGAAAACAGTAAGAGATAGTTTTGACCATCTTTGCTATTTGCAAAATTAAATACTCAATTTCTTGAATCACTTCACAAATGCCCCAAATATTAAAGAAACACAATGAATAAAAGTTTATCTTAAAAATAATATTGTATTTGGTTGTTCTCTATTTAAATTTTTATGTAGTCCATTGAAGAAATCAACATTAACTCAAATATTCTTTCTTCTTTGTTACTGGTCTTTTATCTAAATGGTCATTTTTTCACTATCAAACATAATAACATCAAGAATTTTTAGTAAATCAGGCATAGTGGTGTATGCCTGTAGTCCCAACTATTCGGTAGGCTAACATAGGAGGATTGTTTGAACCCAGTAGTTCAAGGCCAGCCTAGGTAGTAGAGTGACACCCTGTCTCTAAAAAAATAAATAAAAGAAGAAAAAAGAATATTTAGTGATTAAGAATTTCAATGTAAGGAGAATGTACTTCTGAGGATCTATGCACTCTAGTTCCTCAGTGGAAACCCATATGCAGTGAAGTATGTGCTGCAATTGAGCATATGCTTACTACAAGGATAGCCTGCACCCATTTAATAATGCATACAGTGCTTAAATCAAAAGACTCCACCAACATGAATAGAGGTGGGTTGGGTTTCTCTAAATCTACTGATTCGTACCTAAAGTTTGTGAATTTAACCTAATTTTTTTACTTCTGTGTTAGGAAGCAAAGGGGTTCAAATATGTGTGTGTGTGTGTGTGTGTGTGTGTGTGTGTGTGTATGTGTGTGTGTGTGTGTGTGTGTATATATATATATATATATATATATATATATATATATATATCAAGCAAGCATCCTAACATTTAAAAATTTACCAAAATATGGTTCAGTCTAAGTTACTGAATTTGTATAACATTTTTCTCAGTTGAGCAAAAGGTTTAATTTCTTAAAAGCCTTTATAATTATTTAGATTCAACCTTATTTTTCCAATGAAAAAATATTCTGGAAAATGTTAAAGGTTGTGAAATAAGGAGGCTAAATCACATACAAGCTGGAGAAATCAGATATATAGGGAAAAAGTGCTTAAGGAGCTTAAAATCATGAATATAATTGTTCATAAATATTTTTCCAACTTCTGAATTACTGATGTCTACTCTCTTCGAAAGTAAAAAATAATTAGCTGAAGACTCTTGCATTTTATCATCCTGAGTAATGAACAATTTAGGACCGAAAGATATTTCATGACTCCATATCTGCTGCTGCTATTACTATTTCTAGCCAACATGCTTATCCTGTGCCAGACATGATTTTCATGTCTGTTACAGTTTTCCTGTATTATACCATCTAATAGCCAAAGCAATCTTACGTGGTAGAAAAATACTATAAACTCTACTTTAAGATAATAAAGACAGCCGGGCGTGGTGGCGCACGCTTGTAATCCCAGTACTTTGGGAGGCGGAGACCATAGGATCTGGGTTCGAGGCCAGCCTCAGCTCGCTTGCTCTCTCTGTCTCTCTCTCTCTCTCTCTACCCAGTGAGGCCCTCTGCAACTTCGTGAGACCCGGTTTCAAAATAAAGTATAAAAAATAGGGCCGGGGGTGTAGCGCGGAGGTAGAACGCCCCTGCGTTCAATCCCTGGTACCGCAAAAAAAAAAAAAAAGATAATAACAAACATTTTTTGAGTGCTTAGTATATGTGGGCACTGCTCTAAGCACTCTTCTCGATTAGGCTTCAACCTTGGCCTATAAAACTTCAGACACTCAGTTCAAATTATTTTGTCTGCCCCTCCCCCTTACACATACACATTAATTAATAAATTAGCATATTTTCTACTAGATCAAGGCTGCATCTCTTGAATGACTTCATGACCCGTTAAGGAGCCTTTCTGAGAAAGTTTAATGCTGCCAGGAAAATTTATAGTCTGTTTTAGACAAAACCTGGTACACAGGCATAGGCCTCTGAACCTCTATTAGAAGAATAGTTACTTTAGAAAGTCTGCAGCTAGAAGTCCTTTCTTTTTTCCCTTTGAGATATAAATCTACTATCCCAAATTATCTTCTTATATTCAAGGAGGCAACTGCTCAGCTCCCCTTGCCCTTCACAAGCCTACACTACTGTCTCCTGTCATAAAGATATAGTAAGTTTGTTTCTCTTTCCAATAAGTGCCAATTAAGAAACCTAAATGGCCCAGTCACATGGGTCAGCCCCCTTCACACTCTATAAAGATTTTCCCTCAGTATACCCCAGACTTTAAAAGGTCTCCTCCCTTTTGTTTTGGCAAAATTCAGTTAAGTTCACACAAGATACCTTCCCTACTGCAATCGTCACTACTGCATAAAATCTATCCTTACCACTTTAACTGTGTCAGGTATATTTATCCTTGCCACTGACAAGAACAGCAGCTTGGATCTGACCACAGGCCATCTGACTAATGTGTTACAGATCATTCCAAGCAATGCGACAAATAATGACTTAAAACAAATATTAAAACAAAGGTAAGCAAAGTAGCTAAGCATACATTTATAACAATAAAAGGATCAGAATGTGATAAAATGCAAATGAAACCCAAACTTTAAAAAATTTAACTAAAGAATTTTTGGTTTTACTCTCTCTGATTTTATTATAAGCCAGCTCAAGTTGTTTTTGGAATAGGTATGTTTAGGCCTAAAGAGACAATTAAAATTCAGTACGCTGGTTCTATGGATAAAAGCAGTAACAGGGCTGCAGATGGAGCTGAGTGGGGTAAGGTGATTGCCTAGAATGCTCAAGGCCCTGATTAGATCCCCAGAATCATCACAAAGGAAAAACAAACAAACAACAGCAAACTAAACACAACGATCACACACAATATGCAGAATAAAGGAAACTGCTACTTATACTCAGTAATGAACAGATCCATATGGTGATTATTGTTCTTATTATTAGTTGCTCAATTTGAAAGGATAGGATAACTTGGTAATACCTTCTATTAATTTATATTCTTGGGTTATAACTTCTCTAATAATGAAAAAAAAGTTCATATTTCAACTGTTTCTTCCCAGAGTTATTAAAGTCAGTTGGAAAAAAGACAAGAAAATAGGGGAGAGAGAAAGACAGACAGATACAGAGAGACAGAGAGATAAAGGAGACCCTGTGAAGAATCCCAAAATTCTACACAATTATTTTGGGAGAACAAAGTCTACATTAGACATCACATCAGAGTTCTACCATGTTCCATCATACTCTGATTTGGGATTTTACTTTTATGCTCCATATTTCAAGATAAAGAATAATTCTGTTGGAAGAAAAGAAAGTAAAACTTTTTTTCTAATATGAGCACATTTAAAAATATACTGTGCATCAAATCAATAATTTGCCTCTGGCTGAAAGCTCTCAAGACCACAGTTCAATAGAACAGAGAATAGCAAAAGGTAATTTATTCCTTTCTCTTCAACTATAAAAGGCATTGATGATTTTATTCTGGAATATTTTGCTGCCATGAGTTGGTTTCTAGAATTAAGTTGAGAACTCAAGATCTATGTAAAGAATAAAGCACTAGTCATTTGCACAGTTAACTGGAGAAGCCAAGTCCTAAACATGACTCAATGACTCAGGTAGAACATCTATCTTTCTCAGGCTGACCAAATATCAAATATGAGTAAGCCTTTTTTTTTTTTGGTACTAGGGATGAAACCCAGGGGCATTTTACTTCCAAACCACACCCCAGCCCTATTTTTATTTATTATTTTGTGAAACAAATTCTCACTAAGTTGCTGAGGGCCTCGCTAAATTGCCAAGGCTAGCTTCGAACCTGTGATCCTCCTGTCTCAGCCTCCCAAGTACTGGAATTACAGGTTTGTGTCACCATGACTGGTGATTTAATGCTGTGTCATTTTATTCTCATAAATATGCTGTGTAAGTAGGTCTAACAGGCAGGTTTTTTTCTTTGCGGTACTGGGGATTGAACCCAGGGGCATTCTACCTCCAAGCTACACCCCCAGCTCTATTTTTTATTCTTTATTTTGAAACAGGGTCTCACTAAGTTGCAGAGGGCCTCACTAGGTAGCTGAGTTTTTTAAAACAGAAATGGAAGGCACGGTGGTGCATGACTGTAATTCCACTGTAGGGAGGCTGACACAGCAGGATTGCAGTTTTGAGGACAGCCTCAGCAGCATAGGGAGACTCTCAGCAACCTAGTGAGACCCTGTTTCTAAACAAAAATTTAAAAGGGCTGTGGAGCATGTAGCTTGGAGGTAGAATGTCCCTGGGTTCAAGCCCCAGTACCACAAAATAAATAAATAAATAAAATCTACTCAGCAATAAAGAAGAACAAAATAACATCACTTACAAGAAAATGGAAGGATCTGGAGAACAGATCCTCTTGAGATCTGTTCTTTTTGAGATTAGCCAATCACAATAAAAGAAGAGACATATGTTTTTATTAATATGCACAACCTAGGGAGTAGTGGGGACACAAAAGGGACTTGGGATGATAATGGAGAACCCTCAGCGGGGCAAGGGAAGTGGTCCATAGGAAGGGGAAGGGCAAGAAAGAAGTGAATCGATGGGATTACTATCACAAACAATGTGTACATATGAGAATATACCAACATCATTCTCGGTACTTCATATGGGGGGAGGCAGGGGGTACACAAAGAGCTGTGTGCATGCATGTTAACATCAAATTGATATTCATTGTGATGTGAGACTACAATGCACCAATAAAAGCATGTTAGAAAATAGAAATGAAAACTGATTCACAGAAAGATTACCGAATTGATCCACTTAAGGGCACCCAGGTAGTTAGTGTCAAAGAAGTTAGGATTAAAAGCCTTCAGGTTTATGCCTTCAAGACCACCAGAGATAATGAAGTATCTTCCTTGCCACTTTCTTGATATCAAGTTTTAATCTAGTTAAATTGTGATCCTGGCTAGCATTTAAAAATCTCCATGCCTCTGCTTTTCTTTTTTTTTGGGGGGATGGTACCGGGGAATTGAACCCAGAGGCATTCTACCTCCAGACTACACCCCCAGCCCTATTTTTTATTCTTTATTTTGAAACAAGGTCTCACTAAGTTGCGGAGGGCCTCATTAAGTAGCTGAGGCTGGCTGTGAACCTGGATCCTCTGGTCTCAGCCTCCCAAGTACTGGGATTACAAGCATGCGCCGTCATGCCCGGCTCATGCCTCTGTTTTTCTAAGAGACTAAACTCTATATTTAAATAAATTAAATGTCTTCATAAGTAAATGAACTTTTTTTAAGAAGACATATAATTTGTTGGCGAATGAGTTGGAGAATGGCCTTCGTCAAACCATAATGAGCTCATTATAGCACAGGGAAAGAAAGGTTATTTGGGTGATTACAGAATATTACTTCATCAATACAGGTTAATATCTCTACTAGGTCAACAAGAATGTCTGGGTACTTTAAACTGAAATTCTTGGCTATAGGCAGCAGTCAGTTTAAGAATTTAATTATATAATAATGTGTATTTGCATAGTTAACTATGACAAACCCCATGATCAAGAAATCCCTTTTAAAAAAAGCACAACTCTGAAGGCAACCCTATCAAGAAATGTTGAACGCTACATTGCTCCAAATTTTAAAATCATTACCTCACTGATAGGAGCAAGTAACCAGTTGTGTTTTTCTTTCTGGTATGAAGAACACTAAGAACACTATTTAACAGTACTTTGAACCTACAACCTCCACCATTCAACAATATTTTAAGAAGTCAAATGATATAAGTATACTATCAGGTCTCAGCATATGATACCTGTGAAAAGGAGAATATTAAGCCTCTTATTTCATTCAAGCAGTTTCCATCTTAGGTACTTCCCAGGATAATGCTATCAGGTAGATTATTACAGACATAATTTTAAGGATGGAAAACTGAAACTAAAGAAGATAAGTAACAAATAATCTAAGAGTTGATAAAATGGAATGTGTAACCAGTTCTCTAAAGCATTTCTCTTTTCACTATGGAAAAATAGCCAATAAAAGGTTATTTTTCAAGCCTCTCTAATCTTTGAAAAGAAAATATGGTGAGTTCTTAGACACAATTTTAGTTGTTTACTGGATGAATGGTAGAAACAAGGGAATCAAAGATACATAAAATGTACTAAGACGTTTTTAGTCCAAGTCCTCTAAATTTTTAATAGCACCCAGAACACATCACAAAAGCATGTTGACAAACTGCAATGAACAGACTAGAGCCACAGCTATTTAATTTCATCATCATTTTGTTTCTACAAAGTAATTTGAATACATATACATAACTCAATTCAATGCTTCTCCCTTATACTTTCCGAACGTACAAAACCAGCACCTTACTGCCCGTTATAATAGTCTTTTCATTCTAACACACTGTCCTAGAAAAGATACTTCTATAATTCAACCCTAACTACCAATGCAACCTCTCACAATTTTCCATATATCATCATCATGAATCCTCCTTTTCTCTCTGTGGGAAGAACACTATCTGAGCGTGGTGCCAGGGGACTGTCTGTAAAATATTGTGGTTCCAAACTGCTAACATAAGGCTCAGATGTAGAAAAAAGAAGAAATAATATGGACTTAAAAAGTGACATCTCCCAGTGCTCGCTGTTTTGGCACATCAGCCAAATCTGAATCAAGAGGGATATGATATTGCTGATGCCTCTTCACTGCTCCTATTGGGAGCTATCCAAGAAAAGCACATTTTTCTGACAAAAGAAGATAGTGTGCTCGAAATGGGAGGAAAAAGCCCCTAGTACTAAAAACTCTCCTAATGATATTCTATTACTATCTGTTTTTAACCAGCCATTTTCATGTAGACAACAGTGTTCAGTAACATCCTGCTTAAACTATTTAAGAGGAAAGCATTCTTTACTTTGAATAAGCCATTTGTGAGACAGAGATGTAGTGATTTCTATGGGAAAAAAGTTAATACTATCAACTGCTTATTTAAATTAATATGGGACAAACAAAACCATCTGCATACTATTACACATGAAAACTGTTCACATAAACCCACTAATTTTTGTTTTGGGAAACCAAAGGTACCATTCAGATTCTAGTGTTGAGCGCTATGATTTGATCCTGATTGGATAATATCATTTTATTGTGCAAGCTTGAAAAATCCCCCCAGACTGCCTTTCTTAAGGAGACTATTTAATGTGGTGACCACAAATAGGTATACAAATAGACAATATGACCCAGTTTTACTTGGATATTACACTTTTGCTTGTTTACGTGGCTATCTGCAAATTGGCTGTTCTCTGTAAATAGGCTATAAACCATAGAAATATTGTGTATAGTATGGTCTCTGGTAACTTGTCACAATCATTCCTTATTAAAAAATCAAAACTACGAAAAAGACAACTATGGAAGATAATGGACAGATTAATTTGATTAACTACATTAATAATTTCACTGTGTGAATAAGTATCAAAACAGCAGGCTCTGTACCTTAAACATTAAATACAGCATGCTGTGTACCTTAAATACACAACGATAATTAAAAAGCCTTTAACATATACAATTAAAAAAAACCCACAAAGCCAGTGGAACCATCCCATGGTGGCAATTGTGACTTTTTGTCTCAGAGTTGTTGCTCAGAAAGTGGGTAGTAACCCCTGTATGAACCCCAAATCATGTACATGAAAAATCCCATCTGGACAATCGTTACTGAGCTGTAGAACCCTATATTTTCACACAGTGCCCACTCTGGGTTTGAATAACTTGAGTTCTGCAAAGAACTAATGGAAATCTCAAGGCTGCTGGTAGTTCTATCAGTCCAACAAAGGAGAAGTTCAGAATGAGACGAGGTCTTTGATTATAAGAAAAAAAAGATTGGAAAATTATTTTTCAAAGTTTTCTAAAAACTGACCTGGGATGGTTAATTTTATTTTATTTTTTCCCTTTCTTACCTTTTATTTTCAAAGGGATTTTTGGTGTTTCTAATTTAGTTGGAGGGTAGAAAGTAAAATTTGGAAGAAACTGTTGCTGGGATAGTAGGCTGAAATCTTCATTTCAGATACTTGCTTTTTATATATTTGTTTCAGGTTTTAATGCTTTTATTGGTACATTACAGTCTCACATGATGATGTAATTCATAATGACAGTGACATACATGCACACAGCACTGGTGAGCTTTCCCCCAGCTCCTTCCCCACTCTCCCCCTTCCTCATACATGATATTAAGATTGGCATTGGTATTCTCACATATGTACATAATTTCAGTGGAAGTGATTCCTTCAGTGATTCCCCCCACCTTGCCCTTGACCACCTCCTTAGATCCACTGGAGTTTCTTCATTATCTGAAGTCCTTCTGGTATCCCGATTACTCCCTAGTTTCTGCATATGAGAGACTTAAGTGAGATGGTTAATTTTAGACTTAACTGATTGAAGGAATACTAGAAAGGTGCAAAGCATTGTTTTCACCTCTGTCTGTGAGGGTGTTTCCATGAAGACTGGGGTGTGAGTCTGAGCTGACAAGCCGGGAAAAACCCGCCCTCAGTGTGGGTGAGCACCATCCAATCCAATCTGCCAGGAGTTCAGAAAGCACAAAGGTAGAGAATAGGCAAATTGATCTTTTTCTTTCCTGGAGTTGAGATACAGTCTTTTTCTCCTGCCTAGGGACATCAGAACCCCAGACTTTCTGGACTTAGGACTCACAACAGACACCCTCCACATTCTTAGGCCTTTGAATTTGGACTGAGCCATGCTAAAGACATCTGGGGACCTCCAACTGGCAGATGACTTATCCTGGGACTACTAAGTCTCTATGATTATATAAACCCATTTCCCCCTGATAAATCCCCCCCCATATATATTTATACCTATAGCTATATCTGTATCTATATGTATATCTATTATTGGTTCTGTCTCTCTAGAGAACCCTAATACTAGTATATATAACCAAAATAGGTAATAGAATCAAATTGCTATGTCCCAAAGTGACCTGAATATACACCTAATAAGCTTATATTGCCTCAGTGGAGTCTGCAGTCTCCATCTTACCCTAGTATAAAAAGGAGCTAGAGCAAAGCAGCATTATTCAAAAGCACAAAAGGTTTTCTGGAACAAAAAACTCAGGTTTAAAAAGCTACCTCTCTGAAACCAGAATTTAAATGCTTCATTCAGAATTCCTTAAACTGTCACTTTCATTATTATTGTTATTATTTTTAGTATTGAGGATTGAAATAAGGGGAACTCTGTTTCTGAGCTACACGCCCAGCCCCCCTTTTTGTAAAATTCTGAAATTGTCTCACTAAGTTAGCATGGGCTGGCCTCAAACCTGCAGTCCTCCTGTCTAAGCCTCCCAAGTACTGGGGTTACAGGTGTGCACCACCACACCCAGTTCCTTAAACTGTCACCTTTATATGCAATTTATTCTTATTTTCCTTTCCCTGTTGTTTTCCTTTACCATAGAAATTAAAATACATGTTTATTTTTATTTGGTGATTTATACTTAGATTCTGAAAGAAATAGTCATAGTAAAGATTTTATGTTAAAACAACCTGAATGATTCTCCAAGAGGCTTCATTGTTACTCTTCTTATTAAGCTAAGCGCTATCCACACCAACTTTTTGGGTGCTTATTCCAACCAGGAATGTAATCTTCTAGTAACAGTGTCTGTCAAGCATCCTCAGCATTTAGAATAATGTCTGGCACACACTGGAAGCTCTATAAATATCTGTTGAATTCTGTACATGTCTACCTCCTTTGGTGGCAATAAACTCAGAGTTTAAGAAAGGCTGAACTGAAACCTGTGTTATAGATGCTTCTTAATTAGGGTTTTATACAGCATCACTTTTTCATAGGAATTTTATCCTTCGGTTGATTTATCCCAGAATCCCATTTGCATTTTTAAACTATAATCACACCGTGGCTGGTGATGACAAGCTTCTCAAGGCCAAGTAGCTTAAATGGAAGCGCTGTTCCTGGCAAGGGCTGTTCTTTGGGAATTACAAATCTGAAGGAGCCAATGATGAGCGAAGAAATATTTTGGGAAGGGAACAGCTGTCTTAGAGCTTTCACACACTTTCACTTATAAGTAAACAAAGAGGAACATACTGATAATGGTCTATAATTAATTGCCTATGACTACGTGGTGGTGATAATGGTGGATCCCCCTTGGCTTCCTGGTTACAGGGCAGGGGGAGGAATTATGCACGGGAAACTGTGCTGTTTGAACAGAGACTGCTGACAATCTGCACTATTCATCTTCCCCAACCTTAAGCTAGTAGTTTACACTTTCCTCAAGTTTCCCTGAATGTGGAAGCAGTCAATTTTCTGAACTTTAGACCAATATTAACTATTCACACCCATGTTTCTCTCTCCCAGCACAAATGACTGGAATCTGTACTTATCAAATTTATTTGGAAAAGGCTCCACAATCACTACCCCAAGCACCACGTTTCTATGTTCAATGGCTTACATTGGATACCGGGGTAGCACGGCATCCCAGAAGAGGAGTTTGAAAGGGTCTGTCAACCACTTTAATACTTGAGGTATATTCTATTCTATTGAAGTTTAAAACAAACCATCAGAAAAAAAAGTGATCTTCCGATTTTTGTTCTGCCTGCATCTATTGTAATATATCTTCCCATGGAAATTTCATTAATACTTGCCTACCTTTTAATCTCTTCTAATGCCATATAGAAACCCATTCTTCTACCCATGTATTTATTCAGTTAACAAATTTAAATATTGAGCAACTCCCAGGAACCAAACACTGTGCTACATTCATAAACTGTGAACAAAGTACATATAGTCTCTGTAGGTTCGAGGCCAGCTTGGGCAACTTAGCAAGACCCTTTCTCATAATAAAAAAGTAAAAGGAATAAAGGAATGGAGATATAGCTCATTGGTAGAGTCTCCCGGGTTCAATCCCCAGTAACACACACACACACACACACACACACACACACACACACACACTACA
>PVJS01034214.1:0-21699 GCA_004027185.1 Glis glis | reverse complement strand
CTCTCTCTACTTAGTGAGGCCCTCCGCAACTTCGTGAGACCCGGTTTCAAAATAAAGTATAAAAAATAGGGCCGGGGGTGTGGCGCGGAGGTAGAACGCCCCTGGGTTCAATCCCTGGTACCGCAAAAAAGAAAAAAAAAAAAAGAAAGAGCTCTGTGGTAAAGCTCAACAAAACTACCTTGGCTGAAAATTGGGTGCTTACCTAATCTCTCAAAGATCCCCTCCAGAAACTTTGGCTATGAAGAAATGATACAGTATGATGTGTGCTTGTGCTAGTAAGCATGCATTTGCATATCTGTGGTAAAAAAAATTTATCTAAGAAGCCAACACAGTAGACCCTCCATTTGGAAGGTAGAGGGTGTGGGCTCACACTGAGCAAGACCACAGCTTCACTAATGTCAGCAGCCTTTGGAGGTTTGCTACAGGGCAGTTCTGGGTCAAAGGCATAGCCAGTCTTTTCACTATTTGATTTACTAAGGGTTCATACAAGTAATGCTTATTGAACACCTAATAATTGATATGCATTATTTTAGAATGTATCAGTTAACTAAGGAATTAAACAGAAAAAACTCTGATGTCATAAAGCCTTAATAGCTTCAGATTGGCAGTGAATGATTGAGATTTATTTATTTATTTATTTATTTATTTATTTTTGTGGTACTAGGTATTGAACCCAGAGGTGTGGTGTTCTACCTTCAAGATATACCCCCAGCCCTTTTAATTTTTTGTTTTAAAACGGGTCTCACTAGGTTGCTGAAAGTATTGCTAAATTGCTGAGGCTGGTCTCAAACCTGCGATCTTCTTGACTCAGTCTTCCAAGTACTGGGATTACAGGTGTGTTCCACCACGCTCAGCAAGGAATAAACTTTAAATAAATAATTTATTATATTAAGAGGTGATAATTATAATGAAAAATTAAAAAAGAACATGGGGAAATGCATTATTTTTAAAGTCAGTTATGTTAAGTATATACATATTGTGAAACAGATTTCCAGAATTTTTTTGTCTTCCAAAACTAAAACAGAACCATTAAACAACAATACCCTACCTCTCTCCTTCCAGCCTCCGGTAACCACCACTCTGCTTGTTTCTATAAATTTGACTAAGTTCAATATCTAGTCCAAGAGGTTTTATTCAGTTTTTGTCTTTTTGTGACTAGCTTATTTCCCTCAGCATACTGTCCTCACAGTTCATACATGTTGTAGCATGTGACATGATTTCCTTTCTTTTTAAGGCTGATGGACATTCTTTTGTGTGCATGGACCATATTTTGTTTACCCTCTCATCCACTGATGGACATCTGGGCTGCTCCCAGCCCTTGAGTACTGGGAATAGTGCTATCATGAACACAGGCATGAAGGAGATGCAATTCTTCAAAGGGCGACTTAAAAAAACAACTATATGCTATTTGGGCAGAAGCTTGTTTATTTGAAGAAGCAAACCACGCAGATGCATAGGGGAAGAACACTCCAGAAGTAATCAAAGTCTATAGAAATCAGGCCTGGTTTGCTTAAAAAGAATGAGAGACTACTGTGGTCCTATGTGGGCAAGAGGAGAGAAATCCTTGATAAATGAGACTGAAGTAAATCTGCCTCATCCCTCAGACACTGTCTGTGGCTATTACAAATGAATTTCTACTTATGCCATGCTGCCCACAGATGGTTGGCCCTGGAACTTACGTAAAGGCTTCCAAAAAGCTGGGATTCTATGCTTTCTATAGAATTTAGGTTTGGGTGCTGTGGCACACAACTATAATCCCACCTACAAGGAAAGTCAAGGCAGGAAGATCACAAGTTTGAGGCCAGCCTGGGCAACTTAGAAAGACCTTGTCTCAAAATATATCTCGGTGGTAGAACATTTGCTTGGCATGTTCAGGATCCTGGGTTCAACCCTAGTACTGCAAAACAAAACAAAAAAGCAACAGCAACAACAACAAAAACCTCTCTACAGGTAGATAAAATAGTCATGGGTTGTCCTTGAATTCTTAAATAATCGTTGTGATGGATTATATTTCAAAAATAAAGATAGTATATGATGACTTTACCTTTCCTGTCACAACTATGAAAATCATGCAAAGCACTTTAATTCCTAAACACAACTGAGGTCACCTACTCTCATTTTTCATAAAATGAAGTGTTGTTTTATAGCTGTATTTGGCCAGCGTATGAGTTTATAAATCATATAGAATTGAATGGGATAAAGGACAAATGAATAGGACAATAATTTATAGAAATAATAATTTTCTACTGATAACATTCCAGGAATGTTTAATGATGTAATTTTGTATAGAATTTTTTCAGTGTAAAGATGGAGAAATGATTAGTATACACAAATAAATACCTGCATGTAACAAGCATAGAGAAAATATGCAAGTAAATCACCTGCAATCTTCATTTCTAGAATGGATCATGTGTTCACAGTTAATACCTATGGTTACTTCTTCTATCATTTGTGAGCAAAATAAAAACCTTTATATCAGCAAACTGGGCCATGAGTTCTGTGTAAAATTATCTTCATAGACAGACACCTGAAGGAGAGATTTACTACAGAAATCCCTGTCAAATGTTCTCTTTAACTGGGATTATTTCTTTACTTCTGCTATACTCCTTTCTTGTGTGTGTGTGGTGCTGTAGATTGAACTCAGGGGCATTCTTACTCTGAGCTATTTTATTTATTTTGAAACAAGTTCTCATTAAGTTGCTAAGCTGCTGAGGTTGTCTTTGAACCTGTGATCCTTTTGTCTCAGTCTCCTAAGTTTTAAGATTACAGGCATGTACCACCATACCTGGCTTACTTCTGCAATACTCTTATGTATTTTTCCCCATAAACCTAGGAATTTTTTTGGTTAATGGAAAAATGGAATCTGTGAAAAACAGGAAAACTGAAGTTGAATTGTTATTTTTAAGTTTCTCTCTCTCTTTTTTGCTTAGTGTTTTTACATGTGGGAAATAAATCGCCTCACATTCCATGTGCCATGGTAGTCAAGTGTTTCTCCATATTATATACTCAAGTTCAGTGAAGAAAAGCACTACAGATTCAGTGCAAATTGTATCATCAGGGTAATGTTGTTATACTATACCATGATACAATAAGATAATATTAATATTGAACTATAAATATTATTTTATTAATATTAACTCATGGGGCATGGGCGAGCAGAGATAGACTAATAATTTTTAAGATATGTTAATTATATTGGATATTGAAACAATTGGTAAAAGTAGATTAGCTTGAATTACATTTAGAGTTAAATTTTAGATTTATCTGCAAAAACCTATATGCATTTAGTAAGTTACTTACATAATCAGTTTTATGGGTTTATTTATATTTATTTCAGCCTAAGTATCTGATAAGAGTTACTGGTAAAGAGGTAAAAATGTTAACATAATTGAGAAAGTAGGTTGACAGCTTCAGTTCAGTTGGCAATAAATATTCCCTGTCTTAATCCTAGTTTTATTTTCTTTTTAAGTTGTACCTATTTAGCTTCACCATTAACACTATTTGTTTCTTAAAGAAAAGTAGACTGCCATCCTTTATAACTATACATGAAGGATGGCAAGTGTTGGCAGCAAAGACTTGTGTCTGGGGATGCTCATGTACTCTGCTTCCTGGGAGAGGTCTGATGGAGGGTGTGCCTGCTATAATTGAAGCCCAGGGACTGAACTCTGTGGGAACAAAGGATTTAAGGCTCATGACACCATGAGATGAAGAATAGGTCTCTAAATGTGGGTCCTTCAGACTGAGTGGTTGCTCTAAGATCTTCACAGGAAGACACAGAGGGAAGACTGTGGTCCAGGTCAGGCCAGGCAAGTGTGGGTTTCCAAGAACAGAGGCGCTGGGATTCATTTGGTGAATGTGTACCTTGACCACCGTCTGTGAGTATGACAACTGTGGAAGACAAGGGCTGTGTTTCCTTTCACACATGGAGTCTGGAGAGAGAAAGGAAAGAAGGGACCTTATGAAAATGGAAGGGAGATTAGTAGGGTAAATGAAGAGGACCTGGGGGAGGAAGGAGGGGAAGGCAAGGGGAGGAATGAAATTGACCTAGTTAGGTTATGCGCATGTACAAATATGCCACAGTGAATCCCACCATGCTGTATAATGAATGTACACCAATTAAAAAATTAAACAATGAAATAAAAAGATCACCAAAGTAAAAAATGAAAGAAGGAAGGAAGGAAGGCTTACTTCCTCTGCTGACCTTACATGACTTTGGTGAGAAAACATGAGATAATTTATATGAAAAAGGGTTTTTATAGCATTATATAAGATGATAAAAGTATAAACATTTCTCAGCCTGATTATCAAAGTTACAGGAGTGTGCCACCATGTTGGACTGTTGTGTGTGTGTGTGTGTGTGTGTGTGTGTGTGTGTGTGTGTTTTGGTACTGGGGATTGAACTGAGGAGGATTCTCCCTCAAAGCTACACCTTTAGCCCTTTTTGTTTTGAAACAAGTTCTCGCTAAGTTGCTGAGGTTGGCCTTGAACCTGTGATCTTCCTATTTTAGCCTCTCAAGCACTGGAATTGCAGGAGTGCAACACGGCACGTGGCTTGTGCACGTTTTTAAATTTGTCATAATATATGTAACTTTCACAATATCCTGGAACCGCCATCACCCCCCTCAAATCCTGGACTGTCTCTTCATGCTAAAAGTCAAGGAGAAGGGAAAAAAAGACACAAGCTCTCCTTAATGAAGAAACTATTTTGATTTACTAAAATGTTTATTAAAGCCTTTATGAGAAACACAAGTATCTTCAGTTGGTAGATACACACCTTGAGATGACTTCACAGCCTTCACATATCAAGTGGCTTCTGTCTACTGCTTTAAAACAGACTTATGAAAATTTAGAAGTAAAACAATCCTTATATACCATCCAATGAAAATTTTTAGTTTTCAAATTATCAGGGAGGCAATTTTTCAGTCAGAGAACCCAGTTTCCTTTTTTATATTCCAAATTATTCATCAAGTATACCAATTAATAAAATTCTGGGAATTGGTGCCAGTAGAAGATAAAGTAAAGAAAAATTAAAGATAAAGTAAAGAAAAATTACAGGAACCTTGATTTAGTTCAGCTGCTTAGAATGTGCTAGAACATGTGAATATAAATCTCTAGGTTGGTCAGAATCTCAAGGTCTAGGGGAAAGTTGGGCCCAGTGGGCTGGCCTTCCCCTCAAAGGCTCTGCCCACCAGATCTATTCGTGATTTGCATTTTCTTTTCTCCATTAATATTTCAAAAACTCTAATTGTCTCGGACCTTGTGGGCTCAATTTTTTTCTTTTCCTTTCTATACCAAAGATGAAGACTCACAATGGTAATCTTCAGTTAATAGAATAACAATATTAAAAACCATGACCTGGTATACTAAAATATATGTTTTAAATACCCAAATAAAAATGAATCAGTAGAAAATAATGATAAAGACATTTCATTATTTCAAGGGCTGGGGTGTATCTCTCTAGGTTCAGTCCTCCCCCCACACACATACACACAGAGAAAATGCTTACTGAAGTTATTTTCTGTGAAGTTTGAATGAGGAAAGAAGTGTGAAAAAGCACGGGGCCAGGTCACACAGTTCACTGTTACTGAGGGCGGCAGCTGAAGGCTGGTGGGAAGGTCGTATGCACGTCTCATATGCAATGCCCAGTAGAGGTCCTTTCCAGGGTATGCGTCTGAGAACTGAATGAATAAATAAGCTTGTACCTTCTCTAGAACTTCCAGATAAGGCAGTGTCGAGGATGGCGTGGGAGAACCAGACCTTCAACTCGGGCTTCATCCTGCTGGGCATCTTCAGTCACAGCCCCACTCACACCATCCTCTTCGCTCTGGTCCTGGGCATCTTCACGGTGGCCTTCCTGGGGAACTCTGCCATGGTTCTCCTCATCTACCTGGACACCAGGCTCCACACACCTATGTACTTCCTCCTCAGCCAGCTCTCCCTCATGGACCTGATGCTCATCTGTACCACTGTCCCCAAGATGGCCTTCAACTTCTTGTCTGGCAGGAAGTCCATCTCTCTGGCAGGGTGTGGAACCCAGATATTCTTCTATGTGTCGCTGCTTGGAGCTGAGTGCTTCCTGCTGGCCGTCATGGCTTATGATCGCTATGTGGCTATATGCCACCCTCTCCGGTACACCGTGCTCATGAGCCAGAAGCTCTGTATACTCTTGACTGTGGCTTGCTGGGCCTTGGGATCTTCTGATGGCATAATTGTGCTCGCAGCTACCCTGTCGTTCTCTTACTGTGGCACTAGGGAAATCCATCACTTTTTCTGTGATGTCGCTGCCCTTCTGCCTCTGTCCTGCACAGATACATCTGCATTTGAAAGGCTGCTCTTCATCTGTTGTGTGGTGATGCTAATCTTCCCAGTCTCAGTTATCATCATTTCCTATTCCCGAGTCCTTCGAGCTGTCATCCGCATGGGCTCTGGAGAAAGCCGCCACAAAGCCTTTGCCACCTGCTCCTCCCACCTGTCTGTGGTTGGACTCTACTATGGTGCTGCCATGTTTATGTATATGAGACCAGCCTCTAACCATACCCCAGACCAGGACACAATGGTGTCCGCCTTCTACACCATCCTCACGCCCGTGCTGAACCCGCTTATCTACAGCCTGCGCAACAGAGAGGTATCCAGGGCTCTCAAGAAGCTGTCAAGGAAAGGAAAGCTCATGTAATTTAATAAAAAATTTTGGCCTGCTCATTCTGGTCAACACCCTTCAAGGAAATTGGAATCACTGTGTTATTCTATTTCTGCCAGCTTGCCCATTTCCCCCCAGTGTTTTTCAAATTTAAAATAACTTTAATATGTTGTTATATTTACATTGTCCATTAACTGAGATGAATTTGGACATTTGCAGAGACTGATTGACCTCTGCAAATGTCAGTTATATGTTTTGATAGCCACCAGTGGTGTTTGGCTTTAAGGTGCTTGAGATAAAGTCTGAAGGTTCTTTGCTTTATTTAAGAACAAGGGTTACAACTGATCCTCTGCTTTTGGAGAGATACCTCTTTGTTTGTGAATTAATTACCTGTCAGGACATGTCTTCAGTTTTACTGATCCTCAAGTCTGGTACTGGCTATTTTTATCCTGATTCTTCTTTACTTAATTTCCCAGCATTTAGAAATGGAGAGTTAGTATAGGTACTTTTTCAACTAAATTTTATGTCTACATAAAATAAGTCTTAGAAATTACATTTTTAACCTTTATATCAAAAGTGGATATTTTAACAAGTACAGGTAAAACAACTGGTTTTGGCTGCATAATCAATATGATTATCATTATTGTTTTTAATTCCCTTTTCATTCATATATATATGAATGAAACCTATATATATATAGGTTTCATATTTATACATATATGTATATATATATGTATATATATGTATGTATTTGGGGTTGAACTTATAGTCATTCATTCTACCTCTAAGCTACACCTCCAACCTTTTTTATTTTTTATTTTGAAACAGGGTCTCACTAAGTTGCTGAGGTTGGCCTCGAACCTGCAATTCTCCTGCCTCAGCTTCCCAAGTACTGGGATTACAAGAGTGCACCACCATGCCCAGCTTCATTCTTATACTAATAACCAGAATCTGTTTGGGGAAATTAGAGAACTGTCAGTTTGTGGAATTGCTAACCATGATTTTAAAAATAAAACTCTAAAACTGATTTGGTATAAATAATCCCATATATATCACTAAATTTTCCTAAAGAATATTTTTGGTCTCTGAATCTGTCCAAATCAGTTGTTTTAATGTTCCACAAGGTGCCCACAATTTGATAAACTTTTATGTTTTGAAATATTATTAATTTATGTAATTGGCATACCTAAATCCTCTATATCCTTGACAATTGAAATTAATCATTGCCTGTTCCATAGAGATTGCCTAGATTTCCGTGTTCATGTTTTAAATCCAGTCTTGGTTGTATAATGTCTTTTTACTTTAAATGTTTTCTTTAATTAAACTTTCATTTTATGCTTAAAGACATGGCCCTGTGTTATAATCTATTACATTCTTTAGGCACTGCAAAATACTTTGGGACAAATAAAATATTCTCAATACTTTTTTATTTTTTAGATAAAATTCGAGCACCATAAAATTTAGCATTTTGAGGTATGCAATTCAGTGGATTATAATCTATTCACAGACTTGTGGAAACACCAACACTATCTAAAAACAAACATTTTTATCACTCCAAAAAGAAAGCTCATACTCATTAGCAGTTACTACCCATTACCCCCTGTCCCTGTTCTTGACAATCACTATGTTTTGTCTCTATAAGATTTGCCCATTTGGGGCATTACACATATATGGAATGATATACTATGTGTGGTCTTTGTGACTGGCTTTTTATTTAACTAAACATAATGTTTTCATGTTTCTTGTGGAAGCATGTATCAGTGCTTCATTCTTTCATACAAATTAATAATATTCCTTAGAAAGATTATACTTCATTTTATTTGTTCACCCAACAATTGATGAGCATTTGAGATATTTTCTTTTTTTAGCTACTATGAATAATACTACTAAGAAATATTCACGGACATATTTTCATGTGTGTATATACACACATGTGGATTTGCTCCCTCATGAAGTAACTCTAACTTGAACTTTTAGATGCTGTCCAAATGTTTTTCACAGTGGCTGCAAAATTTTGCATTTCTGCTAGCAATGTAGGAGGGTTTCAGTATCATCATATCCTCACCATCTTTGGTTATTCTCCACTTTTTAGATGATAGCCATACTATTTGGCGTGAAGTTGAATCTCATCATGGTTTTGATTTTGATTTCCTGCGTGACTGATATTAAGAATTTTTCATCTGTTATTGATCTTTTGTATAATTTCTTTGAATAAATGCCTACTAAGATCCTACTAAACTAAGTTATGTCTTTTTGTTGTTTGATGTGTTAGAACTCTTTGTATCTTCAGAATGCTATGCCCTTATCATTTTAAAAGGTTATGCTTTTGATTGAGTTCAATTTATGTTTATTTTAATTATTTATGATTTTGATATACTATCTAGGAAACCATTGTTTAAGATCAGAAAGATTACAGCCCAATTCTTCTTTTAAGAGGATATACTTATATTTGTGCCATGAACTCACCTTGAGGTAGTCTGTGTACACAGCGTTAGGTAGTTCAACTCCATACTTTTCATGTGTAAATCCAGTTGTCACCATATCATTTTTTGAGTAGCCTGTACTATTCCTTTGAATTTTATATTCTTATCAAAAGCTAGTTGACCCTAGATTTATATATATATTCCTGGACACTTAATTCTATTTCATGGATCTATCTATCTACCTATCTGATGTGAACACCGTACTCCCTTGAACATGATAGTCTCATGGTAAATTTGACATTGGAAGTGTGAGTTTTCCAACTTTGTTTTTCTTGGTTATCTGTTTTAGTTATTATAGGTCTCTTGCATTTACATGTACATGTTAGAATTATTCTATGACTTCTGAAAAAATAGCATCTGTAATTTTTATATGGATGGTATATCTACTTATTAATTTGGGGGTATTTCATTTTAACAATAAGTCTTCTAATTTACAGATACAAGGTACTTTTTATTTCTTTCAACCTATCTTTGAACATTTATATTTTGGGGATATGCAAATCTTAAATTACTATTTGAATTTATTGTTAAGTAGTTTATTCATTTTTGCTCTATTATTTATACACTTGTTTTCCTAATTTATTTTTCTTTCTTTTCTTTTCTCTTTTTGTACTAGGGGTTTCATCCAAAGCATTCTGCCCCTAAGCTACACCCCTAGCCCTTTTTATTTTTTTAAACAGAGTCTTGCAGTTGCTGAGGGTCTTACTAAGTTGCTTAGGCTTACCTCCAACCTGTAATTCTCCTGTCTCAGCCTCACAAGTATAGGAATTACAGGCGTGCACCAACATGCCCTGCTTAATTTTCTGATTGTTCATTGTCTCATTGTTTCAATGTGCTGCTTTTTGACATGTAGATTATGCTACATTTCACTATGAGCAGAGGTACCTTTGAGTCAAATTTAAAATCTGTAAATATACCGGGCACGGTGGTGCACGCTTGTAATCCCAGTACTTGGGAGGCTGAGACAGGAGGATCACAGGTTCGTGGCCAGCCTCAGCTACTTAGTGAGGCCCTCTGCAACTTAGTGAGACACCGTTTCAAAATAAAGAATAAAAATAGGGCTGGGGGTGTAGCTCAGAGGTAGAATGCCCCAGGGTTCAACCCCCAGTACCACAAAAAAAATGCAAATATGCAGCAGTAGGCTAAACTCTATTTAATTTAACAATTACTCTCTTTTATTCAGTCCCTCAACTTTTTTTTTTCTTTTTGTGGTGCTTGGGATTGAACCCAGGGGCGTTCCATCTCTGAGCTACACCTCCAGTCCTATTTTATTTTTATTTTGAAACGGGGTCTTGCTAGGTTGATGATTCTCACTACTTGCTGAGGCTGTCCTCAAACCTGCGATCCTCCTGTCTCAGCCTCCCAAGTGCTGGGATTACAGGCATGTACCATCAAGCCTGGCTTCAGTTCTCAACTTTGAGAGGTTGACCAAAGCCTTTGGCAATTGACATCAGCACAAAATGCACAACTCATATGTCAAGATAGTTAGATGATCATTATAGTTTCTTCAAGATTTTCTTACTTTGATGAGATCACTCTATGTACAGAGGATTGCACAGTTGACTTGGATCAATCATATGAAGCCCATTCATACTATGCGCCCTAAGCATCTCAGCACTTGCTGACTTGGCATGGAAATCTGCCAGGACTCACTTGATACTCAGACTCAGCTGCAGGTACGGGTTCCAATCTTAATAATGGAAATTTGTGGTGGCAACAGGATTGAAGAAAAGAGTCCACCTACTTAGAGGCCACTGTTTGGTGTTATGAGCTCTGTGTTGCAGGTTTCCAAACCATCCACATAGAGAGTCACAAGAATGTGTCAAAGGTCTCAGCAGATAGCTGTACTCACAGCTCAGATTTATTAGAGTGATGAAGTTAGGATACAGAAGAGGTCATGAAGAGGAAAGACAGGCAGAGTCTAGAGGAATATCTCCGTAGCTTTTTTCATGCTCTCTCCAGGTGTAGGTGTCACAGAGAGTGGAGAGCACCTTCCCCAAATGATGAAAACACAAAAACATATGTGCAGCATTTCTGCCTAGGAAAGCCTGTTAGAGGTTTAGTGCACAGTTTAATTGGGGGACGACCATGTTGGCACTCTCTTCCTAGAATATACCAAAATTTCAGACTTCCAGAAGTAGGGGTGTTCAACATAAATCATCATGCTTGCATGAACAGCCAAGGCAGTCTTCAGCACCATTATCAGTTAACTGCTCACTGGGGACATTCTGAGACTTGCATTCCTAGATAACAGCCCAGGGCTTGCCAGGTAAGCAGGCTTTTCTAGGAGAACTGTAGCCAGAATGGGATGCCTACTGCTGTGTTGACTAATACTCTGGAAAAATAACCAAAAGGTGTAGGTGATTAGTTATCATCTGAAAGCTAAGTGTGAAAACTAGAGGGGCTCCTACTATAGTACATATTCGGATTCATAAGTATTCATGGATAGATCCAGTCCAAATTTTTTATACTTACCAATAGACTAGTATAATATGCTTCTCTGAATATTTTATGTAAACAGTGTTTGTTACAGTGATACTTATATTCATCATGATAGTCAATTAAATTTGCATACTTATTTTTTTTTTTTGCAATACTGGGGATTGAACCCAGGGGCATTCTACCTCCGGGCTACACCCTCAGCCCTATTTTTTACTCTTTATTTTGAAACAGGATCTCACTAAGTTGTGGAGGGCCTCACTAAGCAGCTGAGGCTGGCTGTGAACCTATATCCTCTGGTCTCAGCCTCCCAAATACTGGGATTACAAGCATGTGCCACCACGCCCGGTGCATACTTATTTTTTTAATGCTTAATATAAGAGAGAAGGTTTGTTTTATTTTTTGGTTTTGCAGTACTGGGCATTGAACCCAGGGGAGCTTTACCACTGAGCTACATTCCCAGCCTTTCTGGTTTTTTTTATTTTGAGACAGGGTCTAGCTAAGTTGCCCAGGTTGTCTTCAAACTTGCCATCTCCTGCCTCAGCCTCTGAGTTGCTGGGATTGCAGGCATATGCCACCACACCTGACAGAAGAGAGTTTTTAAGTAACAAATATTGCTCCAGCTATGACATATCAAAAGTCTAGATTTATCCATTGATCTGTTGATGGACACCTCAAGCTGGTTCAATAGCTTGGCTATTGTGGATTGTGCTTCTATAAACATGGGTATGTATGTCTCTCTAAAGTATGCTGTCTTTAATTTCTTTGAATAATTGCTGAGGAGTGGTATAGTGGGATCGTATGGTAGTTCCATTTTTAGTTCATGAGGAACCTCCATACTGATATCCACATTGGTTGTACTAATTTACAATACCACCAACTTCTTTATCCTGGATCCCCAGAAAGTGAAGCCTGGCACAAGGCTTAGTACTACTACTGCATTAGAGAGAACCATCTTAGGGTATTGGAGTGAACTGAGACCAGTGAGACTCACCAGCAATCTGCACTCCCAACTAAGCACCACTAGGTGTCACTAATGGTTTGATTTCACTGGAAGGGAAGAATGGAGGAAGTTATCCATGGGATCTTGTCTCCTGATTGCACATTTCTGACTTTGTGTATGCCTGATTACCAACATGCTCAGTATTTACTGTCTTCCTATACAGAAGGAAGCACAGAAAAGGAATCCAGGAGATGGGGCACAATTGGGCTCAGAGAGCACGAAGATTTAGTCTCTTGAATATGTAAGTAACTTTGACAAACCAATAAGGTAAAAGCAGACAAACCACAGGATACAAGAGAAAACACTTGAACAAACATTTCTCAAAGAGGAAAAAAAATGCTGCAAGTAGATGAAAAGTTGTTCGACTTCAGTACTCAGGGGCAGAGAAATTAAAATCACAAGATACTACCAAACAAAATCAATGTTAAAGAATTAAAACTCTCCAGTGCCATGAGTTATCTAAGAATCAACAAAAATCTCATGATGGATAATAGATGTCTAAATTAGTGCAGCCTATTTTGGAAGACTACTAAGCATTCTGTAGTAAAACTGAGTGCACAAATAAAATGACCCCCAAGCCCAATTATGGCTATAACCAGTAATTAAGTTGGTGTCTATGGATTCTGAGAAACATGTTTGAGGCTCTTCCTGAGGTCACTGTTCATTAAATTCCCAATCTGGATTGAGACAATCCTTTCACATGGCACTATTATAATCGTGTTGGTTCAGTACACAGGTGTGCTCTGGGGTCAGGGGACTTTATACCCTGATAAAGAAGTGAGCAGACTGTTGCCAGTTCTCCTCTTGGGGTCCTTAAGGACCCAAACTTTGCTATTTATAACCCTAGATGTCGATGCTCAGTTGTTTATGAGAAAACAACAAAACTAAGGGAAATGTTAGTCTTCAGGATAGCTTAGAACTCAGTTCTCCTCAGAATTCCCCATTTCAACAAAAAAGGAAAAAGGATTGTCTTAGATTAAGGAGAGAGGTTGACTAGGAATCTAGAAGAGAGATCTTCAGATGTGGTTAGGGAATGAGTTAAATCTTTGTTACTTCTGGGGGTTCTAGTTCCAAATGATGAGGAGGATCAAGGCAGAAGACTGACCACAGCATTTTCTGTTAGGAAATATCCTGCCTGAGAAAGCATGAGGTAAGGAGATGCTTGTGACCAAGAAGCTCAAGAAGAAGTAAGTGCATTTCATCCCACCTCCCCCATGCAGACTACCCTTACCCTCCAAACCAACACCAGAGAAAAAGGTCTCAGAGAAGTTCTTTACAGATAACGGTGTTCCCTAAAGGCATGTAGTTCACCATGAGGAGAATACAGAGTTGTGACATGACTGACTCCACCAGTGTTGAAAAACAAGTTACAAAATGTCTTTATTGCCAGTTTTCATGGAGAAGCCTCCTTTCCTAGCCCTAGTGGGTCCACATTTCCTTTCTTTCACAGGGGCACCTATAATGAGCTGAGCTTGCCTGCAGAATTAAGCACAAAGTACAAGAGGGAACTTAGGATGTCCTCTCCAAGCTCTATGTCGAGAATTGAAGAAAAAAAATAAAAGGTATTTAACAAGGATTGTTTTGCCTGGCATTGAGCACTGTGGGTATTTCTATCAGGGAGGCCATCTAAGCAAATGGCTATAGAGAATCAAAGTGGGAAACTGAGGTTCTGAGTCCTTGGATCAGAATCCTAACTTAAACATGTCTACAGTGCCTTAGCACTCTGATACCCGCCTATCATTGAAAGTAAAATACCAGTAATGTACTACCGTGATTAGAGATTAGAGGTAAAAAGGATCCCAGAAACAAAATGGTTCAATTGCTTGTGCCTTTTATGTACAAATATAACACAGCTGAATGGAATGACTGGCTCAAAGAGTATCTAATGGGTTACTATTTAATGTCCTTAAATGTTTCATATTAAATCATTGGTAAGTAAAGAAAGACTAGAAATACCAGCATCCTGCCAGCTTTCTAGTTTTGAGAGTTTGCCACACAATTCCTTTCAACAACAATTGGGCTTGTTCTTACTATGATAGCTTTTACATATGTATATTTTAATTTACATGCATTCTAAAATGTTTGGAGAAGACTATGGAGTCTACACTCAGTAGATTATTAATAAAGTTGGTAAACATAAGCGGAAGGACACATCTGACTGCCCAGAATCCTGGATAGACAGAAACTTTGATTCACTATTTTGCTTCACACCAGAGGGGCTGGGGGTACTCACTAAGGAAGACAACAAGACACTGATTTCTGGAAAATGTGTATTCCTACACAAATTGTGGAAGGGAAAGATCTTAATTGGAAGAGTAGTGTTTAGGGGCTCATTATTCAGTCTCCTGGGACTGTGGTGGAAAACTTTTAATGAGTTTGGCAAAGTTGAGCACTCACAGAGCCATGTTAAATTAGTTTCTCAATTAGCAAGAATTAAAACTATTTTGTCCCTTTGGAACTGTGGCTAATTAAGATTTTTAATATATTAGAGGTGTTGAGGGAAACTGTTGGGTATTAATAAGGACCCTTCATTAGCAAACTCAAAAGAGACAGAGTTGTGGGTTGTCATGATGACACGTGGCAGAGAAATGATTCTCATAGCAACAGGGATACCTTTTGCTTGAACTGTTCACCACACTCAAGTACTGCCAGCCTCTACTTGATACTACCAAGTTACAAGATAGAAAATTGTCAAGTTATGCAATATAATTATTGTTATACAACATATAATTGCCATTATATAATTACCAGTTATGTGATAAGCTTTTAACATCAAAACACCATCTCCTTCCATTCTAATATAAAGGCATGATGTCAAAATGGTATAATTTAAGCTTACAAAAATCCTTTGGATATATACCCAGTAATGGGAAAGCTGGTTGATGTGGTAGTTCTATTTTTAATTATATGAGAAACTTCCATATTGTTTCCCATTGTAGTTGTACTAATTGACACTCTCACTAATAATATGCAAGAGTTTCCTTTTCTCTATATCCTCTCTAATACTTGCTACCTTTTGTGTTTTTTATAATAGCCATTCTGGAGATCGGCCGGAAGATGGTGACAGAGTAAGGATTGTTAGATGAGCCTGTCTCTAACATGTCTCAGGGAGCTCTGAGCTGAGCAGCACTCCACTACCAGACTACCCTCATGGGAGGTGGAAACTAAAGACAAAGAAACTCAATAATACCTGCAAGGCCACCTTTAAACATCTAGACTGAAAAAGGAAAAAAAAAGCAACCAATCGGAGATGCAAGAACAATAGTGCACACCATGGACCACACTCTGCAGACCAGTGGGAACCTTTGCAAGACCAAAAAACAATCTAATCAGCAACCTGAGATCTATTTCACAGACATTGAGATTGCCAACCATAGAATCACACAGCCCTGTGATGACAGGACAGAGAAGGATGACCACATCCACGTCTCTGTCCATCCCAACCCCCCGTTCCACTGTGTGCCCGGTGAAAGAGGTGAGTGCTCAAAACCCATGGAGATGAGTGCAGTATCCTCACGGGGTAACTGAAAAGGGACCATAAAAAGGGTGTGGGAACACATGCAAACTGACTGCACACCACACACAAAACTCTGAGGAATACACCAGGTCTGAAAGTTACAGAACAACCTAGGCTTCTTTGTGGAGAACACAGAGTTCCATGCTTACACTGAGATGGGCCCCAGTGGTACTCAGCACCTGTGCAGGCAGAGAGAGACAGTGATCCAGAGTATCACTTGCTGCAGGACACCAAAGCACTGGGGATGCAAACTGGTGTCATTTCTATATGTTACCTAGCAAGTGAGAATGGTTTGAACATGCGTGAGAACCTACTGTAATAAGTGGTCCTTAAATGGCTGAAAGTATCCATGCAGAACCAAGAGGTCAGCAGAAATCAAGTGTAAGGGTTTTTTTTTTAAATTCTCTCTCTCTATATATATATTTCTCTTCACCTTTTTGTTCTGTACTTGTGTATTTGTAGGTATTTTTTACCCCTTTTGTGAGTTTTTTCCTTTTTCCTATCTCCTTCTCTCTTTTTTCCCTCTTTTGTGGTACAGGGGATTGAGCCTAGGACCCTAGTGAATGCTGGGTAAGCACCCTGGGCCACACTCCAAACCCCCAGCCTAGTCAAGCCTCTTCCCAGAAACCAGCAGAGGCCAGCCCCTCTCTGCACCTCCTCCCTAATCTGCCTCTTTGGCAAAGTAGGAGAGAGTGTGGGCAGGGCAGCAGGCTTGAATAAGAGCTTTTGAGCAGCTTTCACATCTCTTCTAAGCAAATGTCAATTTAAGAAAAAAAAAAAAACTGGCAAGGAAACATCCAAAGCCACAAGGGAAAGCAATTCTATTCAAACAAAGAAACTTTACTCACTCTCAATTAAGCAATTCTTGAGGTTCCTTTTTATTTTGTCTCTTTTTCTCTTCCTCTCCTCTTGTACATGGAAGATAGTGTCTGTTTCCTATTTTGTCTGTTGAACTCCTAGTTAACTTGTCTGCCAGTGCCTTGTATTAAATTCATTTCGTAATACCTAAATATTCTACATTGACTACTAGAATTATCCTTTATTTTCACTATCTCTAATCTTTATTGTATATTACATAACTACACTCAAACTCTTATTCTACTTGATTCTATTATTTACTTTACCCTAATTTGCATTCCTTACTGTAGCCCCTTCCTCCTCACTTACCCTTCATCATTGAATACAATAAAATTTGCCCTTGTATATACCAGCTGACTCCTCTAAACCCCTACTGCTGAGGCTGGATCAGAAAGGTGAACAGGAAGGACTGCCAACACTAGGACAAATTAGTCACAGCTGACAGATGGAACTGCCCAGCACTACACACATTGAAGTTTAAAAATGCACAGGGCACAAACTGCTCTGCTCACACCTCAGAGTCTGCTCCCTATTATGGAGGCAACAGACAGTTCTTGGGACCTTAACATCTGGAACCCATCAACCATTGCAGTGGGCGGACAGAGACCTGGAGTCACTAACACCCAGTACTGATGATCTACAGGCAGAATAAAAGTGGGGTGATACGGGATACAGACTTTAAAGTCAGCATTAAAGGGTGCTAAATACTCAACAGAAAGCTGAGAATACCCATATAGTAGAGGCTATTCATTTTAAGGCATACTACGACACCTCCAGAATAAGATACTAAAACTGGAGAGTGATTAGACATAGGAAACCCACAGAACAAGAGTCATAAAAAACAACAAAGATATAAACTTAACAAACTTGAAATCATTAGAAAGAGGAATAGTAAGGAAGCAATGAGTCCCCACAATCCCACAACAGAACCCACCAACACAAAGTTGCAGAGAATGCCAGAAGGACATTTCAGAACTTTAATAGTAGAAATGATACAGTATTTCAGAAAAGAGTTCAGGGAGAGCCTGAAAGAAATAAAAGACTAAATCGACAAAGCATATGATACCCTGAACAGGAATCAAAAAGAAGCTCTGAAGGAAGATAAGGATTCAATAAATAAAATGAAGATATCAATACAAACTATCAATAGTAGACTAGACCACATGGAAAACAGAATCTCTGAAGATGACCACTCCAAAAAATGAACACAAAGTGTATAATTTAGAACAATTCAAGAGCATGAGTTGAACATTTAAGAGATCTGGGGCAACTTTAAAAAGCAAGCCTAAGAATAATAGGCATAGATGAGGGGATAGAAGCGGAAATCAAAGGAATAAAAATATCTTTTCAGAGAAGGAATATCAGAAAATTTTCTTAACCTAGAAAATGAGGTCAACACACAGGTACAGGAAACATAGAACCCCCATTAGACAAGATCAGAGAAAAAGTTCACCACACCATATAATAATCAAATTGCATAATGTAGAGGCCAAGGAGAGAATATTAAATGTAGCAAGAATAAAAGACCAAGTGACATTAAGAGGCAAACCAATAAGAATCACTCCAGACTTCTCAAACCAAGTCATGAAAGCCAGGAGGACCTGGAACAACATATTCCAAACTCTGAAAGAGAACAACTTCCAGCCAAGACTACTACCTGGCAAAGATATCTTCAAGTCTGACAGGGAGATAAAAATCTTCCATGACAAACAGAAGTTGAAAGAATTTATGTCTTCCAAACCAACACTATAGAAAATACTCAAAGAGATAAATTACAAAGACAAAATAAAAAATAAACACTAGAACCAAAGAAACAATGATTTCCATCAAGGGAGCAACTAAGCAAAGAAGAACAAACACTACCTCAAACAGAAGTTACAACTCAAAATGTTAGAGATTAAAAATCACCTCTCAATAATCACGCTGAATATCAGTGGGCTCAACTCCCCAACCAAAAGACATAAGGTGGCAAAATGGATTAAAAATAATAATCCATCTATATGCCGTCTGCAAGAAATGCACCTTATAAGTAATGATACTCACAAACTACCTTTTTTTTTTTTTGCGGTACCGGGGATTGAACCCAGGGGTGTTTTACCTCCGTGCTACACCCCCGGCCCTATTTTTTATACTTTACTTTGAAACCGGGTCTCAGAAGGTTGCGGAGGGCCTCACTAAGTAGAAAGAGAGAGAGAGAGAGAGAGAGAGAGAGAGAGCGCTGAGGCTGGCCGTGAATCCGGATCCTCCAGTCTCCGCCTCCCAAAGTACTGGGATTACAAGCGTGCACCACCACGCCCGGCTATAATGATACTCACAAACTAAAGGTGAAGGGCTGGAGCAAGGTAATCCATGCTAATGGAACTTGAAGACAAGAAGGGGTAGCAACTCTCATATCAGACAAAATAGACTTCAAGCCTAAACTTACCAGAAGAGTCAAAACAGGTCATTTTTTTACTGGTAAGAGGAAAAATTCAACAAGAGGATATAATGATAGTAAACATTTTTGCCCCAAACATAGGTGCAACCATTTTCATAAAACAAAGTTAGTGACATTAAGTCTCATATAGATCCCAACACAATAATATTGGGAGGCTTCAGCACTTCTATCACACCACTAGATTGATATCGACAAAATGTCAGTAAAGATGCCTCAGACTTAAGAAACAACAGAAACCAAATGGACCTACTAGATATGTACAAAATATTCCACCCAACTATAGCTGAATTCATAGTCTTTTCAGCTGCTCATGGAACCGTTTCCAAAATAGACCATATCCTGGGCCACAAAACAAGCACTAGCTAATTCAAAAAGTATGACATAACCCCCTGCATCTTTTCAGACCATAATGAAATGATACTAGAAATCAGCTATATGAAGACCCAGAGAAACCTCATAAACACTTGGAGACTGAACACCACACTGCTGAACAAGGAATGGGTCATAGAAGAAATGAGGGGAGAAATTAAGAAATTCCTAGAACCAAAAATAGAGACAGAACATAACAAAATCTCTGGGACACTCTGAAATCAGTATTAAGGGAAAATTCATAGCACTGAGTGCTCACATAAGAAGAACAAAAAAAAAAATCACCAAATAAATAACCTAATGACATACCTCAAAGCCCTTGAAAAACAGGAACAGTCTAATCCCAAAGCCAGTAGAAGACAGGAAATCATTAAAATCAGAACAGAAATCAATGAAGTAGAGAACAAAAAAATACAAAAAATCAGCAAAACCAAAAGCTGGTTTCCCCAAAAAATAAATAAGATAGATAAATCACTAGCCAATGTAACCAAAAGAAAGAGAGAATCAACCCAATTACTAAAATAAGAGATGATACCACATCTGATTACCACAGACAGTGTGGAAATCCAGAGGATTATCAGAAATTACTTTGAAAAACTATACTCAAACAAAATGGAAAACCTAGAACAAATTGACAAACTTCTAGAAACATACAACCTTCCTAAATTGAATCAAGAAGATGTAGAAAATTTAACCTGACCAATAGCAATCAAAGAGATTGAAACAAAGAAATAGCATACCATCAAAGAAAAGCCAAGGTCCAGATGCTTTCTCAGGCAAATTTTATAAAACCTTTAGAGAATATCTAATCCCAATACTTCTCAACCTATCCCATGAAATGATAGAAGGAAATGGGAAATGATAGAAGAAAATACATTCTATGTAGCCAATGTCACATTAATACCAAAACTGAATAAAGACAGCTTAAGAAAAGAAAACTACAGGCCAATATTGTTGATGAACTTAGAGACAAAACTTCTAAAGAAAATATTAGCAAAGCGCATTCAAAACCACATCAAGAAAAGTAAACACTGTGACCAAGTTGGGTTCATTCCAGGGATGCAAGGCTGGTTCAACATATGAAAAACAATCCATGTAATTCACCACATAAATAGAACTAAAGACAAAAATCACAGGATCATTTCAATAGATGCTGAAAAAGCATTAGACAAAATCCAACACCCATTTATGCTAAAAGAACTGCAGAGAATTGGAATCGAAGGAACATACCTCAACTTCATAAGGCAATATACAATAGGCCTACAACCAACATCATATTGAATGGGGAAAAACAACGAGAGTTCCACTTAAAAACAGGAACAAGACAAGGATGTCCACTATGACCACTCCTTTTCAATATAGTCCATGAGAATCTAGCCAGAGCAATAAGGAAAGAGAAGGAAATCAAAGGAATATAAATAGGAAAAGAAGAACTGAAACCATTTCTATTTGCAGATGACATGATATTATCCTTAGAAGACCCAATAAACTCAACCAAAAGGCTTTTAGAACTGATCAACAGGCCCGCCCCAAGCCTCGGCTTCACCTCGGTGGCCTCTGCACCAGGTACCAGACCCCGGCGTCCCCGCGCGTCACCTCCGCGGCATCTGTGCCACCTCAGCGACCTCTGTGCCAGGTACCAGACCCCGGCGTCCCTGTGCGCCATATTGGCAGCCTCTGAGCCTGCGCTGGGCCTCGGATCCCCCCCATGTCACCTGGGCGGACTTTGTGCCTGCCCCAGGCCTCGGTGTCACCTCGACAGCCTCTGCGCCACCTCGGCAACCTTTGCGCCCGCCTCAAGCCTCAGCTTCACCTCCGGGGCCTTTCACCCACCCCAAGCCTCAGCCTCACCTCTGGGGCCTTTGCGCCCGCCCCAGGCCTCTGCTTCACCTCCTGGGCCTTTGCGCCTGCCCCAAGCCTCAGCCTCACCTCCGGGGCCTTTGCGCCCGCCCCAAG